>OX376643.1:40144883-40152383 GCA_947386135.1 Melanchra persicariae
TCCGCGGCCGGGTCGCATGGACACTCAGGTGAGTCTTTTTTCTTAAAGCGGTATAGGTACTGGGAGAAGCCTCCATGCCCTGTGAAAAGTTGTGTGTGCAGGAAAGTGATGTCAATATTCCTACTCAATTTATATGCGTCTGTGGCTGAGGGAAAGAAGACTTTCGTGACGCTGGCTTTGGTCTCGGTTTGGTATCTCGTCTCCCATTTCTCAATCGACCCACTCCGGATGGTCCGCTTGACAAATGAGAGAGGACATTTGTCAAAATCTGGTCTTGTTTTTATTTTTAGTGCCGCTGTTTTCGCCAGTTCATCTGCTCTTTCATTCCCCTGTATTCCAACGTGGGCTTTTACCCAGTAAAGACAGATGTTTTTACCCGAGATCTTTATTTGTTTCAGGTTCCTTTTTATCGCTAGAACTAGTGGGTTGCAGGTGTCCACGTTTCTCAATAGTTCCAGGGCTGACCTGGAGTCGCTGAAAATGTTGAACTCTTCTTCGGGGCTTTTTGCGATCATTTCTACCGCTTTATGTACGGCGTACAGCTCCGCCTGAAAGACGGTACAGTACTCCTCGAGCCTAAATTTTTTGGTTTTAGTTTCGACTGACCCATTCCACCAGGAAAGGGCAGCCCCAACTTTTCCCTCTATTTTGCTTCCGTCTGTAAATATTTGCACTGTACCCTCTCTCATGCGCAGCTGCACCTCGTTTTCACTCTCCAAACATTGGAAGCCGAGGTTTTCCTCTTCAGCTGGATGAGGCCTCGCCAAGAAGCTCGCTTTTTGCTCGACAGAACGATCCCCCAGAATTTGCTGAGGCTTCCCTCTCTTCGCCTCGTAAAGGGATGCTACTTCCTTGACTCTCAGGTCAAGTGGTAGCAGTCCTGTCAGGATTAGAGCTGAATTGAGTGAGACCGTCCCGTACGACCTGCTGATCTTCTGGGCGAAGCCCCTTAAAACGGTGTTAAGCTGGTTTTGTATGTAGATCTTACCCGCAGCCCTAGCCCATACACTAGCTGCGTATAAGATTACCGGCTCCACAACGGCAGAGTAGATTATCCTCACTACTTCTGGATTTAGTCCCCAGGTCACCTTTGCTGCGCCGGACAGCTGCTTAAATATATTTATGGCTTTTTTGCAGACATGTGTGACGTGGCTCCGGAAGGTCATCTTCCGGTCGATTATGAGTCCTAACAGCTTGATCTCCTCGACAAGCGCAATATCAACCCCGCCCATGCGCAGCCGTGGTGTGTCGAACTTCAACTTCTTAGTTAGCAACATGGCATGGGTTTTGTGTGGTGCAAATTTTAGTTTATTTCGAACACCCCACCGCTGCACATGTGCCAGGCTGGCATTGGCTTCGGTTTCCAGATTCAGAGCCGTTTTCCCCGAAAAAATCAAGACCACGTCGTCTGCAAAGGCCTGGCAGTATGTGTTAGTTGCGTCAAGTTCGTCTAGCAGCGGGTTCAGTAGGAGATTCCAGAATGTGGGTCCTGTGATTGATCCTTGCACGCATCCTTTTGAGGTCTTCTTCCTATACTCTGCTCCGGCATATCTCACTGCGACCTTTCTATTGTCAAGGTAGTTTCCCACCAGTTTTCGGAGGTTTATTGGACAGTGTTTTTCCGCCAGGCGACTTTTTATTGCTGGCCACCATGCACTGTCAAACGCCCCCTCAATGTCTAGCGAGACAACTACCACCAAGTTTTTCTCCTTGATCTTCATATCAATATGTTGTACCATGTCGTACAAAGCGTCCTCCGTACTTCGCTGTGGCACAAAACCGTACTGCCGTGGGTTCATTTGGGGTAGCATGTGCCACCTTAGTCTCCGCACTAGCATCTTCTCCAGTACTTTTCCGAAGATGGGAAGGAGTCCGATCGGTCGGTAGGATTTTGGATGGGTATAACTGTCTTTTCCCGGTTTCCTAAGTACCACGATCGCAGCTTCCTTCCACTTTTCCGGGAAACAGGACAGCTCGAGGCATTTGTTTGTGATGGCCAAAAACATGTTTTCATGATTTCCAATGGCGGCCTCGCAGATGTCAGCCGTGAACCCGTCAGGGCCCGGCGCCTTCTTCGGGTTAAAACTCTTCGATGCATACTTGAGCTCGGCAAGAGTGAAGGGTGGATCTATTTTGTCCTCTGGGGTCCCTTCCTCCAAACGTACAGCTTCTTCCCTCATTTTAGCGTGTTCGGGGTTGTCTTCCGATTCCTCGTCATCTGGGAAGAAGGTCTCTGCCAGGGCTCTGGCGGATTTGTCTGGTTCTAATGCCTCACCATTTTGAACTATTGGCAGATCTTCGTGCCTCCTCTTTGTCTTTGAGATAACCCGGTATATGCCATCCCATACACTCTCCCTGTCCTGTCTCCCGCAAAAGCTTTTCCAGCTTTCGGTTTGAGCCTTGCATACTTGTAACTCATACTCTTCTTTTGCTTTCAGATACTCCATCACGACCCATTCCCGACGACGCGGAGCTGCGCAACGGATTCTTCCTTTCTTCCTGCACATGGACTTCTTGAGCTGGTCGAGTTCTTCGTTCCACCAAGGTAAGTACGTTTTATCTTTTTTCTTAATTTTAGGTATTGTCTTGTCACAAGTTTCTGTAATTATTTTTATTAATTTCTCTATGCATTTTTCTAGACTTTCTAAATTATTTAAATTTTCTACATAAGTTTTATCAATTTTATTTTCTAACAATGATTTGGTGAGTTCTTCACGAAAACTTTCCCAGTCTGCTTTTTTAGTGTTGTATACCCTAGTATTACTGTACTTAATTTTATTGCCGATTCCTTTTTTTGTTGTAATTCTTAGTGTTATGGCATTGTGGTCCGAACTCGTCATTTCTGTGTCCACTCTCCAGTCCTCCACGTGTCGAAGCATGTCGTCTGAACAGGCCGTAATATCCACCGTGCTCTTGTACCGCTTTCCTCCTCGAATGGTATCAAAAGTTGGTATGTCTCCGCAGTTGAGTACATGGAGGTTGAGTTCGTCCAGGGTCCCAGATAGAAGTCTTCCCCTTTCGTCTTCTCTCTCACTCCCCCACCATGCACTCCATGCGTTCACATCCCCCCCCATCAGAAATTTCGTCCCTTCTGTCTTTATGACTATTTCCCTCAGCTGGTCGAGGTATGGTTCGATATCGAGAGAGTCTTCGAAGTAAACGGACGCCACCACGGTGGTGGTGTCCTCCACTGTCAATCTTGCAACCACTATATTTTCGGTTGTCAGTGTCGGACACACCACTGCGTCCACTCCGCTGTCGAAGATGACTATCGCGGCTTTGATGACTTTTTCGCCCGTTTTAGTCCCTTGAATGACTCTTGTTCCGGGGAAGGTCTTCATTTCCCCTTTCGCCCCGACATAGGGTTCCTGTACTAGGGCATACTTCATTTTTCTGCGCCCGGCTTCGAGTATGAGCTCCTCAGTTGCTAGTTTTTTCCTTTGGAGGTTCGCCTGCACGACACGGTATTGTACGCTATCTTTGTTAACTTCTGCCCCCGTCACCACTTTAGCAGTACGCTATTGCCAATCTGGCCAGCGCATCCCACTTTTTCCGTGTAGGACACTCGCTATCGAAGGCATTATGTGCTGCGTCCTTTTTGGTCAGGCTGCAATTTCTACACTTTGGTTCTTCATTGAGGGTGAATCCAGGACAATCCGCTCTGGTGTGCGGTTCGCCGCAGTGGCTGCAGAGTACTGCTGGTTCTTTGCAATACTTCCTACTATGTCCGTAGCTGAGGCACTTTGTGCATTGGATTAGCGGGCTCTGGTCTTTCACAACTACCCTCTGCAGGTCCACGTGAATTCGTCCCGCTGAGGTCAACCGCTGCCAAATCACTGGCTTGACACGCAACACCACATGACTCGTCAGCGGATTCCTCGCACTTCGCCTATATGTGACCTGGATGTCACCCTCGCTGATATCGGTCCCTTCCAGGAGGTGCCCGTTCTGGGATCCTATTGCCCGCACCAAGTCGTCGTCAGTTACGTAATTCATCACGTCTCTGACGACTACGAGAGGGTTTTTGTTTATGGCCTCCTCGACTTTCAGATCCCCCCTGGAGTTTCTTAGTTTTGCCGATAGTTTCCCAAGATCTTCTTTTTCGGAGCAGCTGATTACCACCGACTGGTTCCTTGCTCTGCGCAGATGGTCAATTTTTATTCCTGTACTCTTTGCGTCGACAGCCGCCCTAATTTTTTCAATGACTGTGTCTGAAGTATCACCCTCGTGTGATGATGACACTATTACAGAATGCAGATTTTTCCTAGGCGATGGCTGACGCGGCGTCGCCGCAACTTGTGCGTACGTACCAAGACTTCCTATTCGGGCATCGACTTTCTCAGCCTGTATCTTTGTCGCCATTTTAAGTTCTTTAATTTCTTCCATCTGCGCATCCATTTTGTCGCATAACTCCACTTTAGATTTTTCTATTGTCGCAGGTATTTCCTCTTTTTCCTTTTTCTTTAGGATTTCTTTAATTTCTAAAATTTCGTCAAGTATTCTCGAGCTTTTATCTTCAGGTTCTCTTAACTGTTTATTTCCTCTATCTTCTTTGTCTTTCTCTTCTGTTTCGCCTGATCTATCGGTTTTCTTGACTATTTCATAAAGCGACTTCAAACAGTCTATCACAGTCTGTTTTATGGTGGACTTAATGTTTCCTGATAAATCTAACTGTGCCCTCGCCTTCAGCAGCAGGGCGCGCGCCTCAGCAACCGGTGCGGAGAGTTTCGGTTTTTGTGTTGGAGGAGTACTGATTTTTGCCTCGATATCGCTTATACTCTTCCGCACCTGTGTAGTTTTCGAGGGGCCCGCCCTCGTCAAATTACCTCCGGTTGGCGATGCGTCGGACTTAGGCGGCGTACGCATCATTTTCGGAACTGGTTTAACCGTGTTTAAGATGTTTGCTCTCTAAGTATGTAATGGTATTTATATTTACTGGGTTACCAGTATAGAGTCCTAAAAGAAAGACTTTGTCAGAAATCAGTTATTTTATACTAGAACTTGTAGCTCAATAAAGCTACAATTTATGTGTAAATGATAAAGTCAGGTCGATTGTTTTGTTAATAAAACAAACAAGGTCAAGCTATTGCTAAAATAGATCTATAAGTGTACACCTACTTTAGTTTATTTAGGTGACCAGGTAAGTTTTAAAACTTTTAAAATAAAGTTAAAAAGTTCGCGTTTTTTGATCCCCTACCTTTAAATGTGGTGCGAATCGTGCCGAAAAACGATATATAATGTTTGTAGGGGCCAAGCAAGTTCCCTGGGGGCTAATAAGAAAGTAAAAATTTTTCGTCAAAAATTCCTTCCCTTCTTCCCTATATAGAACAGGGCGGGTGGGTGGGCAAAATTTTTTCGAGCTAGGCGCGCGAGCGAGGTGTCAGGAGAAGCGTCTCGGCGCGGGCTAGCTAGCTGTGACGTTTCCGGGAATAAGGGTTGAACAAAATTTTTAGGGGTGGTCAAAAAACCAGTTTTTTCAGGCAAAAAACGTGTTTTCAGCGACCGGGAAGGGTGTCAGTTCGCGCACAGCGCCGGGAACCCAAGGTTAGTATGGCGAAAACACGATTCCGCAAACAGGAAGAAAATCGAATGAAGGGTTCCGTAGTTAGAACCAGGTAAGTATGAAGAATTTAGTGAAAAAGGGGTTGGTGCCAAAATTAAAACCACCCTTGCAGATTTGTCAAAAATATTGCGTCAATAAGTTACGGGACGCCTATTAAAGTTTTCTGGAACAGAAAACCGCTTCAAAAACGCAGTCCAGACGCCCAAGAAATTACGATTTTTGTTTCGACAGTGCTTCCTTAGGTGGATTTTGAGGTATGTACCTATGTATGAAAATTACTAATTAATTAATTTTTTGCAGATTCCCTGGAGCCAGACGCGCGGGCGAGGTGTCAGGAGAAGCGTCTCGGCGCGGGCTAGCTAGCTGTGACGTTTCCGGGAATAAGGGTTGAACAAAATTTTTAGGGGTGGTCAAAAAACCAGTTTTTTCAGGCAAAAAACGTGTTTTCAGCGACCGGGAAGGGTGTCAGTTCGCGCACAGCGCCGGGAACCCAAGGTTAGTATGGCGAAAACACGATTCCGCAAACAGGAAGAAAATCGAATGAAGGGTTCCGTAGTTAGAACCAGGTAAGTATGAAGAATTTAGTGAAAAAGGGGTTGGTGCCAAAATTAAAACCACCCTTGCAGATTTGTCAAAAATATTGCGTCAATAAGTTACGGGACGCCTATTAAAGTTTTCTGGAACAGAAAACCGCTTCAAAAACGCAGTCCAGACGCCCAAGAAATTACGATTTTTGTTTCGACAGTGCTTCCTTAGGTGGATTTTGAGGTATGTACCTATGTATGAAAATTACTAATTAATTAATTTTTTGCAGATTCCCTGGAGCCAGACGCGCGGGCGAGGTGTCAGGAGAAGCGTCTCGGCGCGGGCTAGCTAGCTGTGACGTTTCCGGGAATAAGGGTTGAACAAAATTTTTAGGGGTGGTCAAAAAACCAGTTTTTTCAGGCAAAAAACGTGTTTTCAGCGACCGGGAAGGGTGTCAGTTCGCGCACAGCGCCGGGAACCCAAGGTTAGTATGGCGAAAACACGATTCCGCAAACAGGAAGAAAATCGAATGAAGGGTTCCGTAGTTAGAACCAGGTAAGTATGAAGAATTTAGTGAAAAAGGGGTTGGTGCCAAAATTAAAACCACCCTTGCAGATTTGTCAAAAATATTGCGTCAATAAGTTACGGGACGCCTATTAAAGTTTTCTGGAACAGAAAACCGCTTCAAAAACGCAGTCCAGACGCCCAAGAAATTACGATTTTTGTTTCGACAGTGCTTCCTTAGGTGGATTTTGAGGTATGTACCTATGTATGAAAATTACTAATTAATTAATTTTTTGCAGATTCCCTGGAGCCAGACGCGCGGGCGAGGTGTCAGGAGAAGCGTCTCGGCGCGGGCTAGCTAGCTGTGACGTTTCCGGGAATAAGGGTTGAACAAAATTTTTAGGGGTGGTCAAAAAACCAGTTTTTTCAGGCAAAAAACGTGTTTTCAGCGACCGGGAAGGGTGTCAGTTCGCGCACAGCGCCGGGAACCCAAGGTTAGTATGGCGAAAACACGATTCCGCAAACAGGAAGAAAATCGAATGAAGGGTTCCGTAGTTAGAACCAGGTAAGTATGAAGAATTTAGTGAAAAAGGGGTTGGTGCCAAAATTAAAACCACCCTTGCAGATTTGTCAAAAATATTGCGTCAATAAGTTACGGGACGCCTATTAAAGTTTTCTGGAACAGAAAACCGCTTCAAAAACGCAGTCCAGACGCCCAAGAAATTACGATTTTTGTTTCGACAGTGCTTCCTTAGGTGGATTTTGAGGTATGTACCTATGTATGAAAATTACTAATTAATTAATTTTTTGCAGATTCCCTGGAGCCAGACGCGCGGGCGAGGTGTCAGGAGAAGCGTCTCGGCGCGGGCTAGCTAGCTGTGACGTTTCCGGGAATAAGGGTTGAACAA
>OX376643.1:40157383-40163345 GCA_947386135.1 Melanchra persicariae
CTCCGTTCCATACGGACAGAGCTGCCCCGACGCGCCCCCCAATCTTACTGCCGTCCGTAAAGATTTTTACTTGTTGGCCTGAATTGGCGTCTACTTCCTCCCGGTTTACCAGGCCGACGATCTTCAGGTCGCTTCGCTCCGCGGGATGCGGGGATTCTAGTGCAGAGGTCATCCTCTCTACCTCTCTGTCTCCCAACATTTCCTGTGGCACTCCTTTCTTGGCTTTATATAACGATGCCACCTCGTGGATTCTAAGATCCAGGGGGAGTATCCCGGCAAGTAGGAGCACCGAGTTCAGTGAGACAGTTCGGTACGCCCTGCACATTTTCTGTGCTATACCCCGCTGCACGACGCCTAGCTGCTTGATCGTTCCCAGCTTGTTGGCGGCTTCCGCCCATGCGCTGGCGGCGTATAGAATTATTGGTTCTACCGCAGCCACATATATAATTTTTACCACCTCAGGATTTAGGCCCCAGTTCACTTTTGCGGCTCTACTAAGCTGTTTGTGAACTGCGATGGCTTTGCGGCATATTTCCATGACGTGTGCGTTAAACGTGAGCCTGTCGTCGACGGTGACCCCCAACACTTTAATTTTCTTTGACATGGCAATGTCGACCCCGCCCATGCTCAGGCGTGGGGCGTCGTATTTTAACTTGTTTGTAATGACCATTGCACTGGTCTTGTGTGGTGCAAAGTTTAACTTGTTTTCCACGCCCCACGCCCGAACACGTTCGAGGGCGGCATTGGCCTGTCTCTCTATCTCCAGTGCCGTGTCCCCGTCGAAGACCAGGATCACGTCGTCTGCAAAGGCCTGGGCATAAATTCCTCTTTTTTCGAGGTCTTTGAGGAGGGGATCCAGTATGAGGTTCCAGAGAATGGGGCCTCCTATTGAGCCTTGCACGCAGCCCTTTTCCGTGCTTCTCTCATGCTCAGCGCCGGCGTATCGTACTCTTACTTTTCTATCGCGCAGATAGCTGTCGATGACCCTTCTCAGGTTGACCGGACACCTTTCCTCAGCCAGTCGGACCCTTATAGCTGGCCACCAGGCATTGTCGAAGGCTCCCTCTATGTCCAGTGATATTATCGTTATTATTTTCTTTTGCTCTAGTTTATTGCGTATTCTTTGCATGAGGGTATAGAGGGAGTCTTCGGTACTCCTTTGTGGCATGAATCCGTACTGACGAGTACTCATCCTCGGTGCTATATAGAACCTGAGTCGGGCCACCAACATTTTCTCAAAGATCTTTCCGAGTACTGGCAACAGACCGATTGGGCGATACGCCTTGGGTGTCGTATAATCGGTTTTCCCTGGCTTCCGCAACATAATCACCGTTGCCTCTTTCCATGCTCTGGGAAAGTGGTTGTAGGCAAGGCATTTGTTGAGGATTGCCAGGAAAGTTCCTGGATCTTTGCTGATAGCACGACTGCAAATGTCGGCTGTGAGGCCATCCATTCCCGGAGCCTTCTTTGGATTGAAGGACTCGCTCGACGTCTTCAATTCAGCTATAGTGAATGGAGGGTCGTATGGCTCACCATATTCGCCTTCATTCACCGATTTCGCCTCTCGTCTGACACGGCTGTGGTTGGGGTTATCCGCAGCTGGGTGGTCCTCCGGATACAGGGTCTCCGCTATGTATCGGGCGGATCCATCCGGATCCAGTATCTTCCCGTCTTTCACCAGCGGCGGGTCCTCCACCCTGCTCGATGTCCTTCCTATAACCCTATAAATCCCCTCCCACACCCCCTCTCTATCCTGTTTGCAGCAGAACTCCTTCCAACTCTCGGTTTGAGCTCTGGCTGCCTCCAACTCATATTCTTCTTTTTGTTTCAGATACTCTCCGACAACGATGGATCTGCGGACTGGAGCAGCGCACCTAATCCTCCTCTTCTTGGTAGCTACCGCTTTTTTCAGTTTTTCGAGTCTCTCCGACCACCACGGCAAGGTAAGTTTTTCTATTTGTTTTTTAATTGGCATAGATGCCTTACATGCTTGTGTAATTATATTTGTGTAATTATTTACTATTGTGTCTAATTTTTCTACCTTGCTTATTTTTTCTACTTCTTTTTTACTGATTTTATATTCTTGGCTCAACTGGGTGAGTTTCGCATGAAACTCAGGCCAGTTGGCCTTTTTTGTATTAAACATTCTGGTGGTTCTTTCTACTTTTAACCCTTTTGATTTTGTTTGCAAAATTTTGAAGACTATGCCGTTGTGGTCGGAGCTGCTCAGGCCCTCGACGACTTTCCAGTCTGCTACCCTGTCGAGGATATTTGCCGAACAGGCTGTTATGTCGACATAGCTGCTATAGCGTTGTCCTCCTCTTATCGTGTCGAATGTCGGGAGTTCTCCTGCGTTAAGTATGTGCAGCCCGAGCTCTCCGAGAGTCCCGCATACCTCCTCTCCCCTACGGTCAACCGTCGGGCTGCCCCACCATGTGCTTTTTGCGTTTGCGTCGCCTCCAACGATTATGGGCTTAGAACCATTTTTGGCCACTATTACTTTAAGGTGGTCTAAATAGGGCTCCACAGGTTTGTCCGGCTCGAAGTATATGGACACAAGGGTGATCTCCCAGGCACTGGTCTGGATCCCCACCACGACGATATTATTTGTGGTGAGTTTCGGGTACTGCTTTATGTTGAGATTGCTGTCGAAGACAGCAATAGCAGCTTTAACGGTCCCTTCTCCATCTTCAGTGCTCTGGAAGATCCTTACTCCCTTGTGACTCTTCATAGTCCTAGTCCCACCGATGTATGGCTCCTGCAGCAGGGCTACGGCTACTCCCTGTTTTTGTGCCTCGAGCAGCAATTCGAACGTCGCAAGCCTTTTCCGTTGGAGGTTCGCTTGCATATAGCTATATGTGGTGGTGGCAACGTTGGCGTTAACAGTAAGCGACGGTCGACCGGGCCAATTCATCCCACCGGCGGCGTACTGGGCACCCAGAGCTGAAGGCATTGTGCTCCGTCTGCGTTAATTTCGCCTTCTTGCAGTTTCTGCAGGCGGGTGGCTCCCCAGCTAGCCAGTCCGCGCACTCCGTTTTCAGGTGGGGGCCGCCACAATGGCTGCATGCGTCTGCACTCTCTTGGCAGTACTTCCTGCCGTGGCCGTACCCCAGGCAGCGCGTGCACTGGACAAGTGGAGTCTGGTCTTCCGCTCTGACCCGCTGGAGATCTATGTATACATAGCCCCTTTCCGTCACCCGCCTCCAGATACTGGGCGACACGCTTATGATTACGTGGCTGGTGTGAGGGTTTCTGGCCCTCCTTCTGTATTTGACAGCTATCCTATCCTCCCCCTCATCGAGGCCGTGGAAAACAGACCCGTTTTGGTTCCGGAGAGCCCTGAGGATGTCCTCATCAGTGTTTACCGACAAGACATCCCCAAGCCTGACCAGCGGGTCCTTGTTCTCCACGTCCTCGATGGTGAGGCTCCCTCCTTCTTTCTCTATTCTGTCCTTTACCTTATCCCTTTCTTCCTTGGACCCAAAGCCCATTATCACCTTTCTATTTTTGGCCTTCCTCACCCTCTCCACCTTAACCCATCCTTCTTTGGCGTCTACGGCCTTCCTTACTCTTTCGAGCACCTCTTCTCCTGTTTCCGTCTCCACGGTCGAGGTGACCGCGACCGAGTGCAGCGTACGCTTTTGCAGTGTCCTGTCACCTTGGGTCGCGGTCACCCCGGCATAGGTAGGCGTTTCTATCTTTTCCATCCTTTCGGCATGCTTTTCAATTGTCGCCTTCAGCTCTTCCATTTTCCTGCCGCTTTCCCGCATTAATTTTGTATGCTCCTCCATACGTAGCATGAATAGGCTTTGGCCGGAGGTAGAGGAGGGAGAGGGGGCAAGGTCGGAAGTTGGAGCAAGCCATGCTCCCACTCCCCCCCCCGCCCGCTCTCCCACCGTTGTACTTCCCTTCGTCTTGGACTCCGTTTCGGCTTCCTTAACTAGTTCAAGGAGTCGCGTGAGCGCCTTTTCGACCCCCTCCTTTATTTCGGTCTTAAGGTTCCGTGAGGTCCTTAAATGGGCCTTCGCCTTATTTAGACAGGCTGCCGCTTCCGCTGCTCTACTGACGTAAAGTTTTTTGGGGGGCTCGTCGTTTCCCGTTGATGCCCTGGGCGCGCCGGTGGTGTTTCCCGCTGGTTTAGCGGCCGCCTTGATTGTTTCTGCAGGGCCTGCCTGCATTGTCGCATTGGTCCTTGCTGTCTCTGCACATGCCTTTGCAGTCAGTTCCTCGGCGGCCTCCCACCTGTCTATACTCTTGCGGACGGTAACTTTTGGGGGTGATTTTTCGCTCTCGTGTTTTTTAATAGGCGTACGGTGTCCAAACATTTTGGGAATATGATGCGGAGGGGCAGATAAGTTTTGTAAAAGTTGTAAAAAGGAGCTGCCCCTTTTGTTGTAACCGCTAAGAACTTAACAAATAAAACAAATAGTTGTATATAATGAGTCACTGACTCAGGTCAATACACGGTACACGCACTAGCGAATAAACCTATTATAAATGGGTATAAATATAATTAAAATTTTTCTCTATGTAGAGTCACCTGGCTGCGCCAACTTGCGTCCTAAAATAGCAATAATAGTGTCGATTTATAGTTATAAAACAAAGGAGAAAATTTTATTTCGTCAGTTTTTGAGTAGAGTTAACTCTACTATAGTCACTGTGTGCCGTGTAATGTACTTAGTATACTTATATCTAATAGTCAAACAATTTCTAAAATTTAAAAAAAAAACAAATTTTTAAGACTCTACATAGAGTACCCCTTCACTCACAGCTGGATAGGTCTCCTCGAGCCCATTCCAATGAACCCAAACACGGCTGCCCTAGCCCAAAGGGTTCCCGAGAAAACCCAGTCCAAAGTTTTGGTTGCTGGGGTAAAATAGCAACCAGAAATCGGTTACGAGTGGTTTTCTCCGGAACCGTTCGTTCGAATACCACCGTGCTTGGGCTTTCCTAGATGGGCTCGCCGAGACCAATCGAGTGGTGTGGGTTTCAGGCCTAAAAAATTTGGGCGTCTGAAAGCCCCTGAAATGTGACTTGTCGGGTTGGGAGGGACCAGCCAACTCCCCCTAAGAAAACCCGAACGTTCTACGACCTCCGGTTCGGGAGTTATCCTAGTTCGAAAAATGATTTGACAGTTCGACAACTGTCAAAGTCAATTTTCAAACCAGTGCAACTTACCTTCCAACAGTCGCAGAACGGTCGAGTTTGGGCTTATTCGGCTTGTCTCGTCCCGCTCCGACGAGCAAGGAGATTTTCAGGCGCCTGAAAATTTTCAGCGCCAAAACGCTCGAAACCAAGTGGATCGGACAGAGTTTGTCTCCCCAAACACCACTTCGCAAACGGCAACTCTCTACGACCACCGGATCCGGAGCTATCGCGGGCCAAACTTTTCCAAGATGGCCGCCGAGCTGTCAAAAGCCAACTTAAACTGGCTGTAACTCCGCAACCGTTTGTCCCAGAGAACTGCGGTCTCGAATGCAGTGCTTGGCTTGACTTGTTCTATCCGACCAAAAAGGCTTCAGGGCTAAAAATTTTCAGGTCCTGAAAACGCCTGAAAGTGTACAAAAAATTTTCACGCTTGAGTCTACCCTAGTCCTGCGCAAACTCGGAGTTTCTACGACCAATAGCCTCAGAGATAATTGAAGTTTTATTCAGCAACCTAAAAAACCAAGATGGCTTCCAAAAGCTATTTTCTTCGTCTCTGAAGCTACTGGGGGCAAATTTGGGCTTAAACAAGTCACAAAGCACTTCCTGGAGGTGATCCTGGGGTTAATTTCAATTTATATCTATTTATTTAGAATTTATGACAAAAATTAGGTAAAATTTTAATAACTTTATAACTAAATTAGATAAAAATTTGGAAAAAACGGTGTAATTCGTAATAAATATAGGGCTTTCTAATAAGAAAATAAAATTTTAATTTTTGAACAAACTATCATATAAAAAAATTTAAAAAGTGAAA
>CANDNS010000001.1:0-72300 GCA_947386135.1 Melanchra persicariae
AATGAAGGGTTCCGTAGTTAGAACCAGGTAAGTATGAAGAATTTAGTGAAAAAGGGGTTGGTGCCAAAATTAAAACCACCCTTGCAGATTTGTCAAAAATATTGCGTCAATAAGTTACGGGACGCCTATTAAAGTTTTCTGGAACAGAAAACCGCTTCAAAAACGCAGTCCAGACGCCCAAGAAATTACGATTTTTGTTTCGACAGTGCTTCCTTAGGTGGATTTTGAGGTATGTACCTATGTATGAAAATTACTAATTAATTAATTTTTTACAGATTCCCTGGAGCCAGACGCGCGGGCGAGGTGTCAGGAGAAGCGTCTCGGCGCGGGCTAGCTAGCTGTGACGTTTCCGGGAATAAGGGTTGAACAAAATTTTTAGGGGTGGTCAAAAAACCAGTTTTTTCAGGCAAAAAACGTGTTTTCAGCGACCGGGAAGGGTGTCAGTTCGCGCACAGCGCCGGGAACCCAAGGCTAGTATGGCGAAAACACGATTCCGCAAACAGAATGAAAATCGAATGAAGGGTTCCGTAGTTAGAACCAGGTAAGTATGAAGAATTTAGTGAAAAAGGGGTTGGTGCCAAAATTAAAACCACCCTTGCAGATTTGTCAAAAATATTGCGTCAATAAGTTACGGGACGCCTATTAAAGTTTTCTGGAACAGAAAACCGCTTCAAAAACGCAGTCCAGACGCCCAAGAAATTACGATTTTTGTTTCGACAGTGCTTCCTTAGGTGGATTTTGAGGTATGTACCTATGTATGAAAATTACTAATTAATTAATTTTTTACAGATTCCCTGGAGCCAGACGCGCGGGCGAGGTGTCAGGAGAAGCGTCTCGGCGCGGGCTAGCTAGCTGTGACGTTTCCGGGAATAAGGGTTGAACAAAATTTTTAGGGGTGGTCAAAAAACCACTTTTTTCAGGCAAAAAACGTGTTTTCAGCGACCGGGAAGGGTGTCAGTTCGCGCACAGCGCCGGGAACCCAAGGTTAGTATGGCGAAAACACGATTCCGCAAACAGAATGAAAATCGAATGAAGGGTTCCGTAGTTAGAACCAGGTAAGTATGAAGAATTTAGTGAAAAAGGGGTTGGTGCCAAAATTAAAACCACCCTTGCAGATTTGTCAAAAATATTGCGTCAATAAGTTACGGGACGCCTATTAAAGTTTTCTGGAACAGAAAACCGCTTCAAAAACGCAGTCCAGACGCCCAAGAAATTACGATTTTTGTTTCGACAGTGCTTCCTTAGGTGGATTTTGAGGTATGTACCTATGTATGAAAATTACTAATTAATTAATTTTTTACAGATTCCCTGGAGCCAGACGCGCGGGCGAGGTGTCAGGAGAAGCGTCTCGGCGCGGGCTAGCTAGCTGTGACGTTTCCGGGAATAAGGGTTGAACAAAATTTTTAGGGGTGGTCAAAAAACCAGTTTTTTCAGGCAAAAAACGTGTTTTCAGCGACCGGGAAGGGTGTCAGTTCGCGCACAGCGCCGGGAACCCAAGGTTAGTATGGCGAAAACACGATTCCGCAAACAGAATGAAAATCGAATGAAGGGTTCCGTAGTTAGAACCAGGTAAGTATGAAGAATTTAGTGAAAAAGGGGTTGGTGCCAAAATTAAAACCACCCTTGCAGATTTGTCAAAAATATTGCGTCAATAAGTTACGGGACGCCTATTAAAGTTTTCTGGAACAGAAAACCGCTTCAAAAACGCAGTCCAGACGCCCAAGAAATTACGATTTTTGTTTCGACAGTGCTTCCTTAGGTGGATTTTGAGGTATGTACCTATGTATGAAAATTACTAATTAATTAATTTTTTACAGATTCCCTGGAGCCAGACGCGCGGGCGAGGTGTCAGGAGAAGCGTCTCGGCGCGGGCTAGCTAGCTGTGACGTTTCCGGGAATAAGGGTTGAACAAAATTTTTAGGGGTGGTCAAAAAACCAGTTTTTTCAGGCAAAAAACGTGTTTTCAGCGACCGGGAAGGGTGTCAGCACAGCGCCGGGAACCCGAGGCTAGTATGGCGAAAACACGATTCCGCAAACAGAATGAAAATCGAATGAAGGGTTCCGTAGTTAGAACCAGGTAAGTATGAAGAATTTAGTGAAAAAGGGGTTGGTGCCAAAATTAAAACCACCCTTGCAGATTTGTCAAAAATATTGCGTCAATAAGTTACGGGACGCCTATTAAAGTTTTCTGGAACAGAAAACCGCTTCAAAAACGCAGTCCAGACGCCCAAGAAATTACGATTTTTGTTTCGACAGTGCTTCCTTAGGTGGATTTTGAGGTATGTACCTATGTATGAAAATTACTAATTAATTAATTTTTTACAGATTCCCTGGAGCCAGACGCGCGGGCGAGGTGTCAGGAGAAGCGTCTCGGCGCGGGCTAGCTAGCTGTGACGTTTTCGGGAATAAGGGTTGAACAAAATTTTTAGGGGTGGTCAAAAAACCAGTTTTTTCAGGCAAAAAACGTGTTTTCAGCGACCGGGAAGGGTGTCAGTTCGCGCACAGCGCCGGGAACCCGAGGCTAGTATGGCGAAAACACGATTCCGCAAACAGAATGAAAATCGAATGAAGGGTTCCGTAGTTAGAACCAGGTAAGTATGAAGAATTTAGTGAAAAAGGGGTTGGTGCCAAAATTAAAACCACCCTTGCAGATTTGTCAAAAATATTGCGTCAATAAGTTACGGGACGCCTATTAAAGTTTTCTGGAACAGAAAACCGCTTCAAAAACGCAGTCCAGACGCCCAAGAAATTACGATTTTTGTTTCGACAGTGCTTCCTTAGGTGGATTTTGAGGTATGTACCTATGTATGAAAATTACTAATTAATTAATTTTTTACAGATTCCCTGGAGCCAGACGCGCGGGCGAGGTGTCAGGAGAGAGGCGTCTCGGCGCGGGCTAGCTAGCTGTGACGTTTTCGGGAATAAGGGTTGAACAAAATTTTTAGGGGTGGTCAAAAAACCAGTTTTTTCAGGCAAAAAACGTGTTTTCAGCGACCGGGAAGGGTTTCAATTCGCGCACAGCGCCGGGAACCCAAGGTTAGTATGGCGAAAACACGATTCCGCAAACAGAATGAAAATCGAATGAAGGGTTCCGTAGTTAGAACCAGGTAAGTATGAAGAATTTAGTGAAAAAGGGGTTGGTGCCAAAATTAAAACCACCCTTGCAGATTTGTCAAAAATATTGCGTCAATAAGTTACGGGACGCCTATTAAAGTTTTCTGGAACAGAAAACCGCTTCAAAAACGCAGTCCAGACGCCCAAGAAATTACGATTTTTGTTTCGACAGTGCTTCCTTAGGTGGATTTTGAGGTATGTACCTATGTATGAAAATTACTAATTAATTAATTTTTTACAGATTCCCTGGAGCCAGACGCGCGGGCGAGGTGTCAGGAGAAGCGTCTCGGCGCGGGCTAGCTAGCTGTGACGTTTTCGGGAATAAGGGTTGAACAAAATTTTTAGGGGTGGTCAAAAAACCAGTTTTTTCAGGCAAAAAACGTGTTTTCAGCGACCGGGAAGGGTTTCAATTCGCGCACAGCGCCGGGAACCCAAGGCTAGTATGGCGAAAACACGATTCCGCAAACAGAATGAAAATCGAATGAAGGGTTCCGTAGTTAGAACCAGGTAAGTATGAAGAATTTAGTGAAAAAGGGGTTGGTGCCAAAATTAAAACCACCCTTGCAGATTTGTCAAAAATATTGCGTCAATAAGTTACGGGACGCCTATTAAAGTTTTCTGGAACAGAAAACCGCTTCAAAAACGCAGTCCAGACGCCCAAGAAATTACGATTTTTGTTTCGACAGTGCTTCCTTAGGTGGATTTTGAGGTATGTACCTATGTATGAAAATTACTAATTAATTAATTTTTTACAGATTCCCTGGAGCCAGACGCGCGGGCGAGGTGTCAGGAGAAGCGTCTCGGCGCGGGCTAGCTAGCTGTGACGTTTTCGGGAATAAGGGTTGAACAAAATTTTTAGGGGTGGTCAAAAAACCAGTTTTTTCAGGCAAAAAACGTGTTTTCAGCGACCGGGAAGGGTTTCAATTCGCGCACAGCGCCGGGAACCCAAGGTTAGTATGGCGAAAACACGATTCCGCAAACAGAATGAAAATCGAATGAAGGGTTCCGTAGTTAGAACCAGGTAAGTATGAAGAATTTAGTGAAAAAGGGGTTGGTGCCAAAATTAAAACCACCCTTGCAGATTTGTCAAAAATATTGCGTCAATAAGTTACGGGACGCCTATTAAAGTTTTCTGGAACAGAAAACCGCTTCAAAAACGCAGTCCAGACGCCCAAGAAATTACGATTTTTGTTTCGACAGTGCTTCCTTAGGTGGATTTTGAGGTATGTACCTATGTATGAAAATTACTAATTAATTAATTTTTTACAGATTCCCTGGAGCCAGACGCGCGGGCGAGGTGTCAGGAGAAGCGTCTCGGCGCGGGCTAGCTAGCTGTGACGTTTTCGGGAATAAGGGTTGAACAAAATTTTTAGGGGTGGTCAAAAAACCAGTTTTTTCAGGCAAAAAACGTGTTTTCAGCGACCGGGAAGGGTTTCAATTCGCGCACAGCGCCGGGAACCCAAGGTTAGTATGGCGAAAACACGATTCCGCAAACAGAATGAAAATCGAATGAAGGGTTCCGTAGTTAGAACCAGGTAAGTATGAAGAATTTAGTGAAAAAGGGGTTGGTGCCAAAATTAAAACCACCCTTGCAGATTTGTCAAAAATATTGCGTCAATAAGTTACGGGACGCCTATTAAAGTTTTCTGGAACAGAAAACCGCTTCAAAAACGCAGTCCAGACGCCCAAGAAATTACGATTTTTGTTTCGACAGTGCTTCCTTAGGTGGATTTTGAGGTATGTACCTATGTATGAAAATTACTAATTAATTAATTTTTTACAGATTCCCTGGAGCCAGACGCGCGGGCGAGGTGTCAGGAGAAGCGTCTCGGCGCGGGCTAGCTAGCTGTGACGACGTTTTCGGGAATAAGGGTTGAACAAAATTTTTAGGGGTGGTCAAAAAACCAGTTTTTTCAGGCAAAAAACGTGTTTTCAGCGACCGGGAAAGGGTTTCAATTCGCGCACAGCGCCGGGAACCCAAGGTTAGTATGGCGAAAACACGATTCCGCAAACAGAATGAAAATCTAATGAAGGGTTCCGTAGTTAGAACCAGGTAAGTATGAAGAATTTAGTGAAAAAGGGGTTGGTGCCAAAATTAAAACCACCCTTGCAGATTTGTCAAAAATATTGCGTCAATAAGTTACGGGACGCCTATTAAGTTTTCTGAACAGAAAACCGCTTCAAAAACGCAGTCCAGACGCCCAAGAAATTACGATTTTTGTTTCGACAGTGCTTCCTTAGGTGGATTTTGAGGTATGTACCTATGTATGAAAATTACTAATTAATTAATTTTTTACAGATTCCCTGGAGCCAGACGCGCGGGCGAGGTGTCAGGAGAAGCGTCTCGGCGCGGGCTAGCTAGCTGTGACGTTTTCGGGAATAAGGGTTGAACAAAATTTTTAGGGGTGGTCAAAAAACCAGTTTTTTCAGGCAAAAAACGTGTTTTCAGCGACCGGGAAGGGTTTCAATTCGCGCACAGCGCCGGGAACCCAAGGTTAGTATGGCGAAAACACGATTCCGCAAACAGAATGAAAATCTAATGAAGGGTTCCGTAGTTAGAACCAGGTAAGTATGAAGAATTTAGTGAAAAAGGGGTTGGTGCCAAAATCCACCCTTGCAGATTTGTCAAAATATTGCGTCAATAAGTTACGGGACGCCTATTAAAGTTTTCTGGAACAGAAAACCGCTTCAAAAACGCAGTCCAGACGCCCAAGAAATTACGATTTTTGTTTCGACAGTGCTTCCTTAGGTGGATTTTGAGGTATGTACCTATGTATGAAAATTACTAATTAATTAATTTTTTACAGATTCCCTGGAGCCAGACGCGCGGGCGAGGTGTCAGGAGAAGCGTCTCGGCGCGGGCTAGCTAGCTGTGACGTTTTCGGAATAAGGGTTGAACAAAATTTTTAGGGGTGGTCAAAAAACCAGTTTTTTCAGGCAAAAAACGTGTTTTCAGCGACCGGGAAGGGTTTCAATTCGCGCACAGCGCCGGGAACCCAAGGTTAGTATGGCGAAAACACGATTCCGCAAACAGAATGAAAATCTAATGAAGGGTTCCGTAGTTAGAACCAGGTAAGTATGAAGAATTTAGTGAAAAAGGGGTTGGTGCCAAAATTAAAACCACCCTTGCAGATTTGTCAAAAATATTGCGTCAATAAGTTACGGGACGCCTATTAAAGTTTTCTGGAACAGAAACCGCTTCAAAAACGCAGTCCAGACGCCCAAGAAATTACGATTTTTGTTTCGACAGTGCTTCCTTAGGTGGATTTTGAGGTATGTACCTATGTATGAAAATTACTAATTAATTAATTTTTTACAGATTCCCTGGAGCCAGACGCGCGGGCGAGGTGTCAGGAGAAGCGTCTCGGCGCGGGCTAGCTAGCTGTGACGTTTTCGGGAATAAGGGTTGAACAAAATTTTTAGGGGTGGTCAAAAAACCAGTTTTTTCAGGCAAAAAAACGTGTTTTCAGCGACCGGGAAGGGTTTCAATTCGCGCACAGCGCCGGGAACCCAAGGTTAGTATGGCGAAAACACGATTCCGCAAACAGAATGAAAATCTAATGAAGGGTTCCGTAGTTAGAACCAGGTAAGTATGAAGAATTTAGTGAAAAAGGGGTTGGTGCCAAAATTAAAACCACCCTTGCAGATTTGTCAAAAATATTGCGTCAATAAGTTACGGGACGCCTATTAAAGTTTTCTGGAACAGAAAACCGCTTCAAAAACGCAGTCCAGACGCCCAAGAAATTACGATTTTTGTTTCGACAGTGCTTCCTTAGGTGGATTTTGAGGTATGTACCTATGTATGAAAATTACTAATTAATTAATTTTTTACAGATTCCCTGGAGCCAGACGCGCGGGCGAGGTGTCAGGAGAAGCGTCTCGGCGCGGGCTAGCTAGCTGTGACGTTTTCGGGAATAAGGGTTGAACAAAATTTTTAGGGGTGGTCAAAAAACCAGTTTTTTCAGGCAAAAAACGTGTTTTCAGCGACCGGGAAGGGTTTCAATTCGCGCACAGCGCCGGGAACCCAAGGTTAGTATGGCGAAAACACGATTCCGCAAACAGAATGAAAATCTAATGAAGGGTTCCGTAGTTAGAACCAGGTAAGTATGAAGAATTTAGTGAAAAAGGGGTTGGTGCCAAAATTAAAACCACCCTTGCAGATTTGTCAAAAATATTGCGTCAATAAGTTACGGGACGCCTATTAAAGTTTTCTGGAACAGAAAACCGCTTCAAAAACGCAGTCCAGACGCCCAAGAAATTACGATTTTTGTTTCGACAGTGCTTCCTTAGGTGGATTTTGAGGTATGTACCTATGTATGAAAATTACTAATTAATTAATTTTTTACAGATTCCCTGGAGCCAGACGCGCGGGCGAGGTGTCAGGAGAAGCGTCTCGGCGCGGGCTAGCTAGCTGTGACGTTTTCGGGAATAAGGGTTGAACAAAATTTTTAGGGGTGGTCAAAAAACCAGTTTTTTCAGGCAAAAAACGTGTTTTCAGCGACCGGGAAGGGTTTCAATTCGCGCACAGCGCCGGGAACCCAAGGTTAGTATGGCGAAAACACGATTCCGCAAACAGAATGAAAATCTAATGAAGGGTTCCGTAGTTAGAACCAGGTAAGTATGAAGAATTTAGTGAAAAAGGGGTTGGTGCCAAAATTAAAACCACCCTTGCAGATTTGTCAAAAATATTGCGTCAATAAGTTACGGGACGCCTATTAAAGTTTTCTGGAACAGAAAACCGCTTCAAAAACGCAGTCCAGACGCCCAAGAAATTACGATTTTTGTTTCGACAGTGCTTCCTTAGGTGGATTTTGAGGTATGTACCTATGTATGAAAATTACTAATTAATTAATTTTTTACAGATTCCCTGGAGCCAGACGCGCGGGCGAGGTGTCAGGAGAAGCGTCTCGGCGCGGGCTAGCTAGCTGTGACGTTTTCGGGAATAAGGGTTGAACAAAATTTTTAGGGGTGGTCAAAAAACCAGTTTTTTCAGGCAAAAAACGTGTTTTCAGCGACCGGGAAGGGTTTCAATTCGCGCACAGCGCCGGGAACCCAAGGTTAGTATGGCGAAAACACGATTCCGCAAACAGAATGAAAATCTAATGAAGGGTTCCGTAGTTAGAACCAGGTAAGTATGAAGAATTTAGTGAAAAAGGGGTTGGTGCCAAAATTAAAACCACCCTTGCAGATTTGTCAAAAATATTGCGTCAATAAGTTACGGGACGCCTATTAAAGTTTTCTGGAACAGAAAACCGCTTCAAAAACGCAGTCCAGACGCCCAAGAAATTACGATTTTTGTTTCGACAGTGCTTCCTTAGGTGGATTTTGAGGTATGTACCTATGTATGAAAATTACTAATTAATTAATTTTTTACAGATTCCCTGGAGCCAGACGCGCGGGCGAGGTGTCAGGAGAAGCGTCTCGGCGCGGGCTAGCTAGCTGTGACGTTTTCGGGAATAAGGGTTGAACAAAATTTTTAGGGGTGGTCAAAAAACCAGTTTTTTCAGGCAAAAACGTGTTTTCAGCGACCGGGAAGGGTTTCAATTCGCGCACAGCGCCGGGAACCCAAGGTTAGTATGGCGAAAACACGATTCCGCAAACAGAATGAAAATCTAATGAAGGGTTCCGTAGTTAGAACCAGGTAAGTATGAAGAATTTAGTGAAAAAGGGGTTGGTGCCAAAATTAAAACCACCCTTGCAGATTTGTCAAAAATATTGCGTCAATAAGTTACGGGACGCCTATTAAAGTTTTCTGGAACAGAAAACCGCTTCAAAAACGCAGTCCAGACGCCCAAGAAATTACGATTTTTGTTTCGACAGTGCTTCCTTAGGTGGATTTTGAGGTATGTACCTATGTATGAAAATTACTAATTAATTAATTTTTTACAGATTCCCTGGAGCCAGACGCGCGGGCGAGGTGTCAGGAGAAGCGTCTCGGCGCGGGCTAGCTAGCTGTGACGTTTTCGGGAATAAGGGTTGAACAAAATTTTTAGGGGTGGTCAAAAAACCAGTTTTTTCAGGCAAAAAACGTGTTTTCAGCGACCGGGAAGGGTTTCAATTCGCGCACAGCGCCGGGAACCCAAGGTTAGTATGGCGAAAACACGATTCCGCAAACAGAATGAAAATCTAATGAAGGGTTCCGTAGTTAGAACCAGGTAAGTATGAAGAATTTAGTGAAAAAGGGGTTGGTGCCAAAATTAAAACCACCCTTGCAGATTTGTCAAAAATATTGCGTCAATAAGTTACGGGGACGCCTATTAAAGTTTTCTGGAACAGAAAACCGCTTCAAAAACGCAGTCCAGACGCCCAAGAAATTACGATTTTTGTTTCGACAGTGCTTCCTTAGGTGGATTTTGAGGTATGTACCTATGTATGAAAATTACTAATTAATTAATTTTTACAGATTCCCTGGAGCCAGACGCGCGGGCGAGGTGTCAGGAGAAGCGTCTCGGCGCGGGCTAGCTAGCTGTGACGTTTTCGGGAATAAGGGTTGAACAAAATTTTTAGGGGTGGTCAAAAAACCAGTTTTTTCAGGCAAAAAACGTGTTTTCAGCGACCGGGAAGGGTTTCAATTCGCGCACAGCGCCGGGAACCCAAGGTTAGTATGGCGAAAACACGATTCCGCAAACAGAATGAAAATCTAATGAAGGGTTCCGTAGTTAGAACCAGGTAAGTATGAAGAATTTAGTGAAAAAGGGGTTGGTGCCAAAATTAAAACCACCCTTGCAGATTTGTCAAAAATATTGCGTCAATAAGTTACGGACGCCTATTAAAGTTTTCTGGAACAGAAAACCGCTTCAAAAACGCAGTCCAGACGCCCAAGAAATTACGATTTTTGTTTCGACAGTGCTTCCTTAGGTGGATTTTGAGGTATGTACCTATGTATGAAAATTACTAATTAATTAATTTTTTACAGATTCCCTGGAGCCAGACGCGCGGGCGAGGTGTCAGGAGAAGCGTCTCGGCGCGGGCTAGCTAGCTGTGACGTTTTCGGGAATAAGGGTTGAACAAAATTTTTAGGGGTGGTCAAAAAACCAGTTTTTTCAGGCAAAAAACGTGTTTTCAGCGACCGGGAAGGGTTTCAATTCGCGCACAGCGCCGGGAACCCAAGGTTAGTATGGCGAAAACACGATTCCGCAAACAGAATGAAAATCTAATGAAGGGTTCCGTAGTTAGAACCAGGTAAGTATGAAGAATTTAGTGAAAAAGGGGTTGGTGCCAAAATTAAAACCACCCTTGCAGATTTGTCAAAAATATTGCGTCAATAAGTTACGGGACGCCTATTAAAGTTTTCTGGAACAGAAAACCGCTTCAAAAACGCAGTCCAGACGCCCAAGAAATTACGATTTTTGTTTCGACAGTGCTTCCTTAGGTGGATTTTGAGGTATGTACCTATGTATGAAAATTACTAATTAATTAATTTTTTACAGATTCCCTGGAGCCAGACGCGCGGGCGAGGTGTCAGGAGAAGCGTCTCGGCGCGGGCTAGCTAGCTGTGACGTTTTCGGGAATAAGGGTTGAACAAAATTTTTAGGGGTGGTCAAAAAACCAGTTTTTTCAGGCAAAAAACGTGTTTTCAGCGACCGGGAAGGGTTTCAATTCGCGCACAGCGCCGGAACCCAAGGTTAGTATGGCGAAAACACGATTCCGCAAACAGAATGAAAATCTAATGAAGGGTTCCGTAGTTAGAACCAGGTAAGTATGAAGAATTTAGTGAAAAAGGGGTTGGTGCCAAAATTAAAACCACCCTTGCAGATTTGTCAAAAATATTGCGTCAATAAGTTACGGGACGCCTATTAAAGTTTTCTGGAACAGAAAACCGCTTCAAAAACGCAGTCCAGACGCCCAAGAAATTACGATTTTTGTTTCGACAGTGCTTCCTTAGGTGGATTTTGAGGTATGTACCTATGTATGAAAATTACTAATTAATTAATTTTTTACAGATTCCCTGGAGCCAGACGCGCGGGCGAGGTGTCAGGAGAAAGCGTCTCGGCGCGGGCTAGCTAGCTGTGACGTTTTCGGGAATAAGGGTTGAACAAAATTTTTAGGGGTGGTCAAAAAAACCAGTTTTTTCAGGCAAAAAACGTGTTTTCAGCGACCGGGAAGGGTTTCAATTCGCGCACAGCGCCGGGAACCCAAGGTTAGTATGGCGAAAACACGATTCCGCAAACAGAATGAAAATCTAATGAAGGGTTCCGTAGTTAGAACCAGGTAAGTATGAAGAATTTAGTGAAAAAGGGGTTGGTGCCAAAATTAAAACCACCCTTGCAGATTTGTCAAAAATATTGCGTCAATAAGTTTACGGGACGCCTATTAAAGTTTTCTGGAACAGAAAACCGCTTCAAAAACGCAGTCCAGACGCCCAAGAAATTACGATTTTTGTTTCGACAGTGCTTCCTTAGGTGGATTTTGAGGTATGTACCTATGTATGAAAATTACTAATTAATTAATTTTTTACAGATTCCCTGGAGCCAGACGCGCGGGCGAGGTGTCAGGAGAAGCGTCTCGGCGCGGGCTAGCTAGCTGTGACGTTTTTCGGGAATAAGGGTTGAACAAAATTTTTAGGGGTGGTCAAAAAACCAGTTTTTTCAGGCAAAAAACGTGTTTTCAGCGACCGGGAAGGGTTTCAATTCGCGCACAGCGCCGGGAACCCAAGGTTAGTATGGCGAAAACACGATTCCGCAAACAGAATGAAAATCTAATGAAGGGTTCCGTAGTTAGAACCAGGTAAGTATGAAGAATTTAGTGAAAAAGGGGTTGGTGCCAAAATTAAAACCACCCTTGCAGATTTGTCAAAATATTGCGTCAATAAGTTACGGGACGCCTATTAAAGTTTTCTGGAACAGAAAACCGCTTCAAAAACGCAGTCCAGACGCCCAAGAAATTACGATTTTTGTTTCGACAGTGCTTCCTTAGGTGGATTTTGAGGTATGTACCTATGTATGAAAATTACTAATTAATTAATTTTTTACAGATTCCCTGGAGCCAGACGCGCGGGCGAGGTGTCAGGAGAAGCGTCTCGGCGCGGGCTAGCTAGCTGTGACGTTTTCGGGAATAAGGTTGAACAAAATTTTTAGGGGTGGTCAAAAAACCAGTTTTTTCAGGCAAAAAACGTGTTTTCAGCGACCGGGAAGGGTTTCAATTCGCGCACAGCGCCGGGAACCCAAGGTTAGTATGGCGAAAACACGATTCCGCAAACAGAATGAAAATCTAATGAAGGGTTCCGTAGTTAGAACCAGGTAAGTATGAAGAATTTAGTGAAAAAGGGGTTGGTGCCAAAATTAAAACCACCCTTGCAGATTTGTCAAAAATATTGCGTCAATAAGTTACGGGACGCCTATTAAAGTTTTCTGGAACAGAAAACCGCTTCAAAAACGCAGTCCAGACGCCCAAGAAATTACGATTTTTGTTTCGACAGTGCTTCCTTAGGTGGATTTTGAGGTATGTACCTATGTATGAAAATTACTAATTAATTAATTTTTTACAGATTCCCTGGAGCCAGACGCGCGGGCGAGGTGTCAGGAGAAGCGTCTCGGCGCGGGCTAGCTAGCTGTGACGTTTTCGGGAATAAGGGTTGAACAAAATTTTTAGGGGTGGTCAAAAAACCAGTTTTTTCAGGCAAAAAACGTGTTTTCAGCGACCGGGAAGGGTTTCAATTCGCGCACAGCGCCGGGAACCCAAGGTTAGTATGGCGAAAACACGATTCCGCAAACAGAATGAAATCTAATGAAGGGTTCCGTAGTTAGAACCAGGTAAGTATGAAGAATTTAGTGAAAAAGGGGTTGGTGCCAAAATTAAAACCACCCTTGCAGATTTGTCAAAAATATTGCGTCAATAAGTTACGGGACGCCTATTAAAGTTTTCTGGAACAGAAAACCGCTTCAAAAACGCAGTCCAGACGCCCAAGAAATTACGATTTTTGTTTCGACAGTGCTTCCTTAGGTGGATTTTGAGGTATGTACCTATGTATGAAAATTACTAATTAATTAATTTTTTACAGATTCCCTGGAGCCAGACGCGCGGGCGAGGTGTCAGGAGAAGCGTCTCGGCGCGGGCTAGCTAGCTGTGACGTTTTCGGGAATAAGGGTTGAACAAAATTTTTAGGGGTGGTCAAAAAACCAGTTTTTTCAGGCAAAAAACGTGTTTTCAGCGACCGGGAAGGGTTTCAATTCGCGCACAGCGCCGGGAACCCAAGGTTAGTATGGCGAAAACACGATTCCGCAAACAGAATGAAAATCTAATGAAGGGTTCCGTAGTTAGAACCAGGTAAGTATGAAGAATTTAGTGAAAAAGGGGTTGGTGCCAAAATTAAAACCACCCTTGCAGATTTGTCAAAAATATTGCGTCAATAAGTTACGGGACGCCTATTAAAGTTTTCTGGAACAGAAAACCGCTTCAAAAACGCAGTCCAGACGCCCAAGAAATTACGATTTTTGTTTCGACAGTGCTTCCTTAGGTGGATTTTGAGGTATGTACCTATGTATGAAAATTACTAATTAATTAATTTTTTACAGATTCCCTGGAGCCAGACGCGCGGGCGAGGTGTCAGGAGAAGCGTCTCGGCGCGGGCTAGCTAGCTGTGACGTTTTCGGGAATAAGGGTTGAACAAAATTTTTAGGGGTGGTCAAAAAACCAGTTTTTTCAGGCAAAAAACGTGTTTTCAGCGACCGGGAAGGGTTTCAATTCGCGCACAGCGCCGGGAACCCAAGGTTAGTATGGCGAAAACACGATTCCGCAAACAGAATGAAAATCTAATGAAGGGTTCCGTAGTTAGAACCAGGTAAGTATGAAGAATTTAGTGAAAAAGGGGTTGGTGCCAAAATTAAAACCACCCTTGCAGATTTGTCAAAAATATTGCGTCAATAAGTTACGGGACGCCTATTAAAGTTTTCTGGAACAGAAAACCGCTTCAAAAACGCAGTCCAGACGCCCAAGAAATTACGATTTTTGTTTCGACAGTGCTTCCTTAGGTGGATTTTGAGGTATGTACCTATGTATGAAAATTACTAATTAATTAATTTTTTACAGATTCCCTGGAGCCAGACGCGCGGGCGAGGTGTCAGGAGAAGCGTCTCGGCGCGGGCTAGCTAGCTGTGACGTTTTCGGGAATAAGGGTTGAACAAAATTTTTAGGGGTGGTCAAAAAACCAGTTTTTTCAGGCAAAAAACGTGTTTTCAGCGACCGGGAAGGGTTTCAATTCGCGCACAGCGCCGGGAACCCAAGGTTAGTATGGCGAAAACACGATTCCGCAAACAGGAAGAAAATCAAATGAAGGGTTCCGTAGTTAGAACCAGGTAAGTATGAAGAATTTAGTGAAAAAGGGGTTGGTGCCAAAATTAAAACCACCCTTGCAGATTTGTCAAAAATATTGCGTCAATAAGTTAGGGGACGCCTATTAAAGTTTTCTGGAACAGAAAACCGCTTCAAAAACGCAGTCCAGACGCCCAAGAAATTACGATTTTTGTTTCGACAGTGCTTCCTTAGGTGGATTTTGAGGTATGTACCTATGTATGAAAATTACTAATTAATTAATTTTTTACAGATTCCCTGGAGCCAGACGCGCGGGCGAGGTGTCAGGAGAAGCGTCTCGGCGCGGGCTAGCTAGCTGTGACGTTTTCGGGAATAAGGGTTGAACAAAATTTTTAGGGGTGGTCAAAAAACCAGTTTTTTCAGGCAAAAAACGTGTTTTCAGCGACCGGGAAGGGTTTCAATTCGCGCACAGCGCCGGGAACCCAAGGTTAGTATGGCGAAAACACGATTCCGCAAACAGGAAGAAAATCAAATGAAGGGTTCCGTAGTTAGAACCAGGTAAGTATGAAGAATTTAGTGAAAAAGGGGTTGGTGCCAAAATTAAAACCACCCTTGCAGATTTGTCAAAAATATTGCGTCAATAAGTTACGGGACGCCTATTAAAGTTTTCTGGAACAGAAAACCGCTTCAAAAACGCAGTCCAGACGCCCAAGAAATTACGATTTTTGTTTCGACAGTGCTTCCTTAGGTGGATTTTGAGGTATGTACCTATGTATGAAAATTACTAATTAATTAATTTTTTACAGATTCCCTGGAGCCAGACGCGCGGGCGAGGTGTCAGGAGAAGCGTCTCGGCGCGGGCTAGCTAGCTGTGACGTTTTCGGGAATAAGGGTTGAACAAAATTTTTAGGGGTGGTCAAAAAACCAGTTTTTTCAGGCAAAAAACGTGTTTTCAGCGACCGGGAAGGGTTTCAATTCGCGCACAGCGCCGGGAACCCAAGGTTAGTATGGCGAAAACACGATTCCGCAAACAGAATGAAAATCTAATGAAGGGTTCCGTAGTTAGAACCAGGTAAGTATGAAGAATTTAGTGAAAAAGGGGTTGGTGCCAAAATTAAAACCACCCTTGCAGATTTGTCAAAAATATTGCGTCAATAAGTTACGGGACGCCTATTAAAGTTTTCTGGAACAGAAAACCGCTTCAAAAACGCAGTCCAGACGCCCAAGAAATTACGATTTTTGTTTCGACAGTGCTTCCTTAGGTGGATTTTGAGGTATGTACCTATGTATGAAAATTACTAATTAATTAATTTTTTACAGATTCCCTGGAGCCAGACGCGCGGGCGAGGTGTCAGGAGAAGCGTCTCGGCGCGGGCTAGCTAGCTGTGACGTTTTCGGGAATAAGGGTTGAACAAAATTTTTAGGGGTGGTCAAAAAACCAGTTTTTTCAGGCAAAAAACGTGTTTTCAGCGACCGGGAAGGGTTTCAATTCGCGCACAGCGCCGGGAACCCAAGGTTAGTATGGCGAAAACACGATTCCGCAAACAGAATGAAAATCTAATGAAGGGTTCCGTAGTTAGAACCAGGTAAGTATGAAGAATTTAGTGAAAAAGGGGTTGGTGCCAAAATTAAAACCACCCTTGCAGATTTGTCAAAAATATTGCGTCAATAAGTTACGGGACGCCTATTAAAGTTTTCTGGAACAGAAAACCGCTTCAAAAACGCAGTCCAGACGCCCAAGAAATTACGATTTTTGTTTCGACAGTGCTTCCTTAGGTGGATTTTGAGGTATGTACCTATGTATGAAAATTACTAATTAATTAATTTTTTACAGATTCCCTGGAGCCAGACGCGCGGGCGAGGTGTCAGGAGAAGCGTCTCGGCGCGGGCTAGCTAGCTGTGACGTTTTCGGGAATAAGGGTTGAACAAAATTTTTAGGGGTGGTCAAAAAACCAGTTTTTTCAGGCAAAAAACGTGTTTTCAGCGACCGGGAAGGGTTTCAATTCGCGCACAGCGCCGGGAACCCAAGGTTAGTATGGCGAAAACACGATTCCGCAAACAGAATGAAAATCTAATGAAGGGTTCCGTAGTTAGAACCAGGTAAGTATGAAGAATTTAGTGAAAAAGGGGTTGGTGCCAAAATTAAAACCACCCTTGCAGATTTGTCAAAAATATTGCGTCAATAAGTTACGGGACGCCTATTAAAGTTTTCTGGAACAGAAAACCGCTTCAAAAACGCAGTCCAGACGCCCAAGAAATTACGATTTTTGTTTCGACAGTGCTTCCTTAGGTGGATTTTGAGGTATGTACCTATGTATGAAAATTACTAATTAATTAATTTTTTACAGATTCCCTGGAGCCAGACGCGCGGGCGAGGTGTCAGGAGAAGCGTCTCGGCGCGGGCTAGCTAGCTGTGACGTTTTCGGGAATAAGGGTTGAACAAAATTTTTAGGGGTGGTCAAAAAACCAGTTTTTTCAGGCAAAAAACGTGTTTTCAGCGACCGGGAAGGGTTTCAATTCGCGCACAGCGCCGGGAACCCAAGGTTAGTATGGCGAAAACACGATTCCGCAAACAGAATGAAAATCTAATGAAGGGTTCCGTAGTTAGAACCAGGTAAGTATGAAGAATTTAGTGAAAAAGGGGTTGGTGCCAAAATTAAAACCACCCTTGCAGATTTGTCAAAAATATTGCGTCAATAAGTTACGGGACGCCTATTAAAGTTTTCTGGAACAGAAAACCGCTTCAAAAACGCAGTCCAGACGCCCAAGAAATTACGATTTTTGTTTCGACAGTGCTTCCTTAGGTGGATTTTGAGGTATGTACCTATGTATGAAAATTACTAATTAATTAATTTTTTACAGATTCCCTGGAGCCAGACGCGCGGGCGAGGTGTCAGGAGAAGCGTCTCGGCGCGGGCTAGCTAGCTGTGACGTTTTCGGGAATAAGGGTTGAACAAAATTTTTAGGGGTGGTCAAAAAACCAGTTTTTTCAGGCAAAAAACGTGTTTTCAGCGACCGGGAAGGGTTTCAATTCGCGCACAGCGCCGGGAACCCAAGGTTAGTATGGCGAAAACACGATTCCGCAAACAGAATGAAAATCTAATGAAGGGTTCCGTAGTTAGAACCAGGTAAGTATGAAGAATTTAGTGAAAAAGGGGTTGGTGCCAAAATTAAAACCACCCTTGCAGATTTGTCAAAAATATTGCGTCAATAAGTTACGGGACGCCTATTAAAGTTTTCTGGAACAGAAAACCGCTTCAAAAACGCAGTCCAGACGCCCAAGAAATTACGATTTTTGTTTCGACAGTGCTTCCTTAGGTGGATTTTGAGGTATGTACCTATGTATGAAAATTACTAATTAATTAATTTTTTACAGATTCCCTGGAGCCAGACGCGCGGGCGAGGTGTCAGGAGAAGCGTCTCGGCGCGGGCTAGCTAGCTGTGACGTTTTCGGGAATAAGGGTTGAACAAAATTTTTAGGGGTGGTCAAAAAACCAGTTTTTTCAGGCAAAAAACGTGTTTTCAGCGACCGGGAAGGGTTTCAATTCGCGCACAGCGCCGGGAACCCAAGGTTAGTATGGCGAAAACACGATTCCGCAAACAGAATGAAAATCTAATGAAGGGTTCCGTAGTTAGAACCAGGTAAGTATGAAGAATTTAGTGAAAAAGGGGTTGGTGCCAAAATTAAAACCACCCTTGCAGATTTGTCAAAAATATTGCGTCAATAAGTTACGGGACGCCTATTAAAGTTTTCTGGAACAGAAAACCGCTTCAAAAACGCAGTCCAGACGCCCAAGAAATTACGATTTTTGTTTCGACAGTGCTTCCTTAGGTGGATTTTGAGGTATGTACCTATGTATGAAAATTACTAATTAATTAATTTTTTACAGATTCCCTGGAGCCAGACGCGCGGGCGAGGTGTCAGGAGAAGCGTCTCGGCGCGGGCTAGCTAGCTGTGACGTTTTCGGGAATAAGGGTTGAACAAAATTTTTAGGGGTGGTCAAAAAACCAGTTTTTTCAGGCAAAAAACGTGTTTTCAGCGACCGGGAAGGGTTTCAATTCGCGCACAGCGCCGGGAACCCAAGGTTAGTATGGCGAAAACACGATTCCGCAAACAGAATGAAAATCTAATGAAGGGTTCCGTAGTTAGAACCAGGTAAGTATGAAGAATTTAGTGAAAAAGGGGTTGGTGCCAAAATTAAAACCACCCTTGCAGATTTGTCAAAAATATTGCGTCAATAAGTTACGGGACGCCTATTAAAGTTTTCTGGAACAGAAAACCGCTTCAAAAACGCAGTCCAGACGCCCAAGAAATTACGATTTTTGTTTCGACAGTGCTTCCTTAGGTGGATTTTGAGGTATGTACCTATGTATGAAAATTACTAATTAATTAATTTTTTACAGATTCCCTGGAGCCAGACGCGCGGGCGAGGTGTCAGGAGAAGCGTCTCGGCGCGGGCTAGCTAGCTGTGACGTTTTCGGGAATAAGGGTTGAACAAAATTTTTAGGGGTGGTCAAAAAACCAGTTTTTTCAGGCAAAAAACGTGTTTTCAGCGACCGGGAAGGGTTTCAATTCGCGCACAGCGCCGGGAACCCAAGGTTAGTATGGCGAAAACACGATTCCGCAAACAGAATGAAAATCTAATGAAGGGTTCCGTAGTTAGAACCAGGTAAGTATGAAGAATTTAGTGAAAAAGGGGTTGGTGCCAAAATTAAAACCACCCTTGCAGATTTGTCAAAAATATTGCGTCAATAAGTTACGGGACGCCTATTAAAGTTTTCTGGAACAGAAAACCGCTTCAAAAACGCAGTCCAGACGCCCAAGAAATTACGATTTTTGTTTCGACAGTGCTTCCTTAGGTGGATTTTGAGGTATGTACCTATGTATGAAAATTACTAATTAATTAATTTTTTACAGATTCCCTGGAGCCAGACGCGCGGGCGAGGTGTCAGGAGAAGCGTCTCGGCGCGGGCTAGCTAGCTGTGACGTTTTCGGGAATAAGGGTTGAACAAAATTTTTAGGGGTGGTCAAAAAACCAGTTTTTTCAGGCAAAAAACGTGTTTTCAGCGACCGGGAAGGGTTTCAATTCGCGCACAGCGCCGGGAACCCAAGGTTAGTATGGCGAAAACACGATTCCGCAAACAGGAAGAAAATCAAATGAAGGGTTCCGTAGTTAGAACCAGGTAAGTATGAAGAATTTAGTGAAAAAGGGGTTGGTGCCAAAATTAAAACCACCCTTGCAGATTTGTCAAAAATATTGCGTCAATAAGTTAGGGGACGCCTATTAAAGTTTTCTGGAACAGAAAACCGCTTCAAAAACGCAGTCCAGACGCCCAAGAAATTACGATTTTTGTTTCGACAGTGCTTCCTTAGGTGGATTTTGAGGTATGTACCTATGTATGAAAATTACTAATTAATTAATTTTTTACAGATTCCCTGGAGCCAGACGCGCGGGCGAGGTGTCAGGAGAAGCGTCTCGGCGCGGGCTAGCTAGCTGTGACGTTTTCGGGAATAAGGGTTGAACAAAATTTTTAGGGGTGGTCAAAAAACCAGTTTTTTCAGGCAAAAAACGTGTTTTCAGCGACCGGGAAGGGTTTCAATTCGCGCACAGCGCCGGGAACCCAAGGTTAGTATGGCGAAAACACGATTCCGCAAACAGGAAGAAAATCAAATGAAGGGTTCCGTAGTTAGAACCAGGTAAGTATGAAGAATTTAGTGAAAAAGGGGTTGGTGCCAAAATTAAAACCACCCTTGCAGATTTGTCAAAAATATTGCGTCAATAAGTTAGGGGACGCCTATTAAAGTTTTCTGGAACAGAAAACCGCTTCAAAAACGCAGTCCAGACGCCCAAGAAATTACGATTTTTGTTTCGACAGTGCTTCCTTAGGTGGATTTTGAGGTATGTACCTATGTATGAAAATTACTAATTAATTAATTTTTTACAGATTCCCTGGAGCCAGACGCGCGGGCGAGGTGTCAGGAGAAGCGTCTCGGCGCGGGCTAGCTAGCTGTGACGTTTTCGGGAATAAGGGTTGAACAAAATTTTTAGGGGTGGTCAAAAAACCAGTTTTTTCAGGCAAAAAACGTGTTTTCAGCGACCGGGAAGGGTTTCAATTCGCGCACAGCGCCGGGAACCCAAGGTTAGTATGGCGAAAACACGATTCCGCAAACAGGAAGAAAATCAAATGAAGGGTTCCGTAGTTAGAACCAGGTAAGTATGAAGAATTTAGTGAAAAAGGGGTTGGTGCCAAAATTAAAACCACCCTTGCAGATTTGTCAAAAATATTGCGTCAATAAGTTAGGGGACGCCTATTAAAGTTTTCTGGAACAGAAAACCGCTTCAAAAACGCAGTCCAGACGCCCAAGAAATTACGATTTTTGTTTCGACAGTGCTTCCTTAGGTGGATTTTGAGGTATGTACCTATGTATGAAAATTACTAATTAATTAATTTTTTACAGATTCCCTGGAGCCAGACGCGCGGGCGAGGTGTCAGGAGAAGCGTCTCGGCGCGGGCTAGCTAGCTGTGACGTTTTCGGGAATAAGGGTTGAACAAAATTTTTAGGGGTGGTCAAAAAACCAGTTTTTTCAGGCAAAAAACGTGTTTTCAGCGACCGGGAAGGGTTTCAATTCGCGCACAGCGCCGGGAACCCAAGGTTAGTATGGCGAAAACACGATTCCGCAAACAGGAAGAAAATCAAATGAAGGGTTCCGTAGTTAGAACCAGGTAAGTATGAAGAATTTAGTGAAAAAGGGGTTGGTGCCAAAATTAAAACCACCCTTGCAGATTTGTCAAAAATATTGCGTCAATAAGTTAGGGGACGCCTATTAAAGTTTTCTGGAACAGAAAACCGCTTCAAAAACGCAGTCCAGACGCCCAAGAAATTACGATTTTTGTTTCGACAGTGCTTCCTTAGGTGGATTTTGAGGTATGTACCTATGTATGAAAATTACTAATTAATTAATTTTTTACAGATTCCCTGGAGCCAGACGCGCGGGCGAGGTGTCAGGAGAAGCGTCTCGGCGGGCTAGCTAGCTGTGACGTTTTCGGGAATAAGGGTTGAACAAAATTTTTAGGGGTGGTCAAAAAACCAGTTTTTTCAGGCAAAAAACGTGTTTTCAGCGACCGGGAAGGGTTTCAATTCGCGCACAGCGCCGGGAACCCAAGGTTAGTATGGCGAAAACACGATTCCGCAAACAGGAAGAAAATCAAATGAAGGGTTCCGTAGTTAGAACCAGGTAAGTATGAAGAATTTAGTGAAAAAGGGGTTGGTGCCAAAATTAAAACCACCCTTGCAGATTTGTCAAAAATATTGCGTCAATAAGTTAGGGGACGCCTATTAAAGTTTTCTGGAACAGAAAACCGCTTCAAAAACGCAGTCCAGACGCCCAAGAAATTACGATTTTTGTTTCGACAGTGCTTCCTTAGGTGGATTTTGAGGTATGTACCTATGTATGAAAATTACTAATTAATTAATTTTTTACAGATTCCCTGGAGCCAGACGCGCGGGCGAGGTGTCAGGAGAAGCGTCTCGGCGCGGGCTAGCTAGCTGTGACGTTTTCGGGAATAAGGGTTGAACAAAATTTTTAGGGGTGGTCAAAAAACCAGTTTTTTCAGGCAAAAAACGTGTTTTCAGCGACCGGGAAGGGTTTCAATTCGCGCACAGCGCCGGGAACCCAAGGTTAGTATGGCGAAAACACGATTCCGCAAACAGGAAGAAAATCAAATGAAGGGTTCCGTAGTTAGAACCAGGTAAGTATGAAGAATTTAGTGAAAAAGGGGTTGGTGCCAAAATTAAAACCACCCTTGCAGATTTGTCAAAAATATTGCGTCAATAAGTTAGGGGACGCCTATTAAAGTTTTCTGGAACAGAAAACCGCTTCAAAAACGCAGTCCAGACGCCCAAGAAATTACGATTTTTGTTTCGACAGTGCTTCCTTAGGTGGATTTTGAGGTATGTACCTATGTATGAAAATTACTAATTAATTAATTTTTTACAGATTCCCTGGAGCCAGACGCGCGGGCGAGGTGTCAGGAGAAGCGTCTCGGCGCGGGCTAGCTAGCTGTGACGTTTTCGGGAATAAGGGTTGAACAAAATTTTTAGGGGTGGTCAAAAAACCAGTTTTTTCAGGCAAAAAACGTGTTTTCAGCGACCGGGAAGGGTTTCAATTCGCGCACAGCGCCGGGAACCCAAGGTTAGTATGGCGAAAACACGATTCCGCAAACAGGAAGAAAATCAAATGAAGGGTTCCGTAGTTAGAACCAGGTAAGTATGAAGAATTTAGTGAAAAAGGGGTTGGTGCCAAAATTAAAACCACCCTTGCAGATTTGTCAAAAATATTGCGTCAATAAGTTAGGGGACGCCTATTAAAGTTTTCTGGAACAGAAAACCGCTTCAAAAACGCAGTCCAGACGCCCAAGAAATTACGATTTTTGTTTCGACAGTGCTTCCTTAGGTGGATTTTGAGGTATGTACCTATGTATGAAAATTACTAATTAATTAATTTTTTACAGATTCCCTGGAGCCAGACGCGCGGGCGAGGTGTCAGGAGAAGCGTCTCGGCGCGGGCTAGCTAGCTGTGACGTTTTCGGGAATAAGGGTTGAACAAAATTTTTAGGGGTGGTCAAAAAACCAGTTTTTTCAGGCAAAAAACGTGTTTTCAGCGACCGGGAAGGGTTTCAATTCGCGCACAGCGCCGGGAACCCAAGGTTAGTATGGCGAAAACACGATTCCGCAAACAGGAAGAAAATCAAATGAAGGGTTCCGTAGTTAGAACCAGGTAAGTATGAAGAATTTAGTGAAAAAGGGGTTGGTGCCAAAATTAAAACCACCCTTGCAGATTTGTCAAAAATATTGCGTCAATAAGTTAGGGGACGCCTATTAAAGTTTTCTGGAACAGAAAACCGCTTCAAAAACGCAGTCCAGACGCCCAAGAAATTACGATTTTTGTTTCGACAGTGCTTCCTTAGGTGGATTTTGAGGTATGTACCTATGTATGAAAATTACTAATTAATTAATTTTTTACAGATTCCCTGGAGCCAGACGCGCGGGCGAGGTGTCAGGAGAAGCGTCTCGGCGCGGGCTAGCTAGCTGTGACGTTTTCGGGAATAAGGGTTGAACAAAATTTTTAGGGGTGGTCAAAAAACCAGTTTTTTCAGGCAAAAAACGTGTTTTCAGCGACCGGGAAGGGTTTCAATTCGCGCACAGCGCCGGGAACCCAAGGTTAGTATGGCGAAAACACGATTCCGCAAACAGGAAGAAAATCAAATGAAGGGTTCCGTAGTTAGAACCAGGTAAGTATGAAGAATTTAGTGAAAAAGGGGTTGGTGCCAAAATTAAAACCACCCTTGCAGATTTGTCAAAAATATTGCGTCAATAAGTTAGGGGACGCCTATTAAAGTTTTCTGGAACAGAAAACCGCTTCAAAAACGCAGTCCAGACGCCCAAGAAATTACGATTTTTGTTTCGACAGTGCTTCCTTAGGTGGATTTTGAGGTATGTACCTATGTATGAAAATTACTAATTAATTAATTTTTTACAGATTCCCTGGAGCCAGACGCGCGGGCGAGGTGTCAGGAGAAGCGTCTCGGCGCGGGCTAGCTAGCTGTGACGTTTTCGGGAATAAGGGTTGAACAAAATTTTTAGGGGTGGTCAAAAAACCAGTTTTTTCAGGCAAAAAACGTGTTTTCAGCGACCGGGAAGGGTTTCAATTCGCGCACAGCGCCGGGAACCCAAGGTTAGTATGGCGAAAACACGATTCCGCAAACAGGAAGAAAATCAAATGAAGGGTTCCGTAGTTAGAACCAGGTAAGTATGAAGAATTTAGTGAAAAAGGGGTTGGTGCCAAAATTAAAACCACCCTTGCAGATTTGTCAAAAATATTGCGTCAATAAGTTAGGGGACGCCTATTAAAGTTTTCTGGAACAGAAAACCGCTTCAAAAACGCAGTCCAGACGCCCAAGAAATTACGATTTTTGTTTCGACAGTGCTTCCTTAGGTGGATTTTGAGGTATGTACCTATGTATGAAAATTACTAATTAATTAATTTTTTACAGATTCCCTGGAGCCAGACGCGCGGGCGAGGTGTCAGGAGAAGCGTCTCGGCGCGGGCTAGCTAGCTGTGACGTTTTCGGGAATAAGGGTTGAACAAAATTTTTAGGGGTGGTCAAAAAACCAGTTTTTTCAGGCAAAAAACGTGTTTTCAGCGACCGGGAAGGGTTTCAATTCGCGCACAGCGCCGGGAACCCAAGGTTAGTATGGCGAAAACACGATTCCGCAAACAGGAAGAAAATCAAATGAAGGGTTCCGTAGTTAGAACCAGGTAAGTATGAAGAATTTAGTGAAAAAGGGGTTGGTGCCAAAATTAAAACCACCCTTGCAGATTTGTCAAAAATATTGCGTCAATAAGTTAGGGGACGCCTATTAAAGTTTTCTGGAACAGAAAACCGCTTCAAAAACGCAGTCCAGACGCCCAAGAAATTACGATTTTTGTTTCGACAGTGCTTCCTTAGGTGGATTTTGAGGTATGTACCTATGTATGAAAATTACTAATTAATTAATTTTTTACAGATTCCCTGGAGCCAGACGCGCGGGCGAGGTGTCAGGAGAAGCGTCTCGGCGCGGGCTAGCTAGCTGTGACGTTTTCGGGAATAAGGGTTGAACAAAATTTTTAGGGGTGGTCAAAAAACCAGTTTTTTCAGGCAAAAAACGTGTTTTCAGCGACCGGGAAGGGTTTCAATTCGCGCACAGCGCCGGGAACCCAAGGTTAGTATGGCGAAAACACGATTCCGCAAACAGGAAGAAAATCAAATGAAGGGTTCCGTAGTTAGAACCAGGTAAGTATGAAGAATTTAGTGAAAAAGGGGTTGGTGCCAAAATTAAAACCACCCTTGCAGATTTGTCAAAAATATTGCGTCAATAAGTTAGGGGACGCCTATTAAAGTTTTCTGGAACAGAAAACCGCTTCAAAAACGCAGTCCAGACGCCCAAGAAATTACGATTTTTGTTTCGACAGTGCTTCCTTAGGTGGATTTTGAGGTATGTACCTATGTATGAAAATTACTAATTAATTAATTTTTTACAGATTCCCTGGAGCCAGACGCGCGGGCGAGGTGTCAGGAGAAGCGTCTCGGCGCGGGCTAGCTAGCTGTGACGTTTTCGGGAATAAGGGTTGAACAAAATTTTTAGGGGTGGTCAAAAAACCAGTTTTTTCAGGCAAAAAACGTGTTTTCAGCGACCGGGAAGGGTTTCAATTCGCGCACAGCGCCGGGAACCCAAGGTTAGTATGGCGAAAACACGATTCCGCAAACAGGAAGAAAATCAAATGAAGGGTTCCGTAGTTAGAACCAGGTAAGTATGAAGAATTTAGTGAAAAAGGGGTTGGTGCCAAAATTAAAACCACCCTTGCAGATTTGTCAAAAATATTGCGTCAATAAGTTAGGGGACGCCTATTAAAGTTTTCTGGAACAGAAAACCGCTTCAAAAACGCAGTCCAGACGCCCAAGAAATTACGATTTTTGTTTCGACAGTGCTTCCTTAGGTGGATTTTGAGGTATGTACCTATGTATGAAAATTACTAATTAATTAATTTTTTACAGATTCCCTGGAGCCAGACGCGCGGGCGAGGTGTCAGGAGAAGCGTCTCGGCGCGGGCTAGCTAGCTGTGACGTTTTCGGGAATAAGGGTTGAACAAAATTTTTAGGGGTGGTCAAAAAACCAGTTTTTTCAGGCAAAAAACGTGTTTTCAGCGACCGGGAAGGGTTTCAATTCGCGCACAGCGCCGGGAACCCAAGGTTAGTATGGCGAAAACACGATTCCGCAAACAGGAAGAAAATCAAATGAAGGGTTCCGTAGTTAGAACCAGGTAAGTATGAAGAATTTAGTGAAAAAGGGGTTGGTGCCAAAATTAAAACCACCCTTGCAGATTTGTCAAAAATATTGCGTCAATAAGTTAGGGGACGCCTATTAAAGTTTTCTGGAACAGAAAACCGCTTCAAAAACGCAGTCCAGACGCCCAAGAAATTACGATTTTTGTTTCGACAGTGCTTCCTTAGGTGGATTTTGAGGTATGTACCTATGTATGAAAATTACTAATTAATTAATTTTTTACAGATTCCCTGGAGCCAGACGCGCGGGCGAGGTGTCAGGAGAAGCGTCTCGGCGCGGGCTAGCTAGCTGTGACGTTTTCGGGAATAAGGGTTGAACAAAATTTTTAGGGGTGGTCAAAAAACCAGTTTTTTCAGGCAAAAAACGTGTTTTCAGCGACCGGGAAGGGTTTCAATTCGCGCACAGCGCCGGGAACCCAAGGTTAGTATGGCGAAAACACGATTCCGCAAACAGGAAGAAAATCAAATGAAGGGTTCCGTAGTTAGAACCAGGTAAGTATGAAGAATTTAGTGAAAAAGGGGTTGGTGCCAAAATTAAAACCACCCTTGCAGATTTGTCAAAAATATTGCGTCAATAAGTTAGGGGACGCCTATTAAAGTTTTCTGGAACAGAAAACCGCTTCAAAAACGCAGTCCAGACGCCCAAGAAATTACGATTTTTGTTTCGACAGTGCTTCCTTAGGTGGATTTTGAGGTATGTACCTATGTATGAAAATTACTAATTAATTAATTTTTTACAGATTCCCTGGAGCCAGACGCGCGGGCGAGGTGTCAGGAGAAGCGTCTCGGCGCGGGCTAGCTAGCTGTGACGTTTTCGGGAATAAGGGTTGAACAAAATTTTTAGGGGTGGTCAAAAAACCAGTTTTTTCAGGCAAAAAACGTGTTTTCAGCGACCGGGAAGGGTTTCAATTCGCGCACAGCGCCGGGAACCCAAGGTTAGTATGGCGAAAACACGATTCCGCAAACAGGAAGAAAATCAAATGAAGGGTTCCGTAGTTAGAACCAGGTAAGTATGAAGAATTTAGTGAAAAAGGGGTTGGTGCCAAAATTAAAACCACCCTTGCAGATTTGTCAAAAATATTGCGTCAATAAGTTAGGGGACGCCTATTAAAGTTTTCTGGAACAGAAAACCGCTTCAAAAACGCAGTCCAGACGCCCAAGAAATTACGATTTTTGTTTCGACAGTGCTTCCTTAGGTGGATTTTGAGGTATGTACCTATGTATGAAAATTACTAATTAATTAATTTTTTACAGATTCCCTGGAGCCAGACGCGCGGGCGAGGTGTCAGGAGAAGCGTCTCGGCGCGGGCTAGCTAGCTGTGACGTTTTCGGGAATAAGGGTTGAACAAAATTTTTAGGGGTGGTCAAAAAACCAGTTTTTTCAGGCAAAAAACGTGTTTTCAGCGACCGGGAAGGGTTTCAATTCGCGCACAGCGCCGGGAACCCAAGGTTAGTATGGCGAAAACACGATTCCGCAAACAGGAAGAAAATCAAATGAAGGGTTCCGTAGTTAGAACCAGGTAAGTATGAAGAATTTAGTGAAAAAGGGGTTGGTGCCAAAATTAAAACCACCCTTGCAGATTTGTCAAAAATATTGCGTCAATAAGTTAGGGGACGCCTATTAAAGTTTTCTGGAACAGAAAACCGCTTCAAAAACGCAGTCCAGACGCCCAAGAAATTACGATTTTTGTTTCGACAGTGCTTCCTTAGGTGGATTTTGAGGTATGTACCTATGTATGAAAATTACTAATTAATTAATTTTTTACAGATTCCCTGGAGCCAGACGCGCGGGCGAGGTGTCAGGAGAAGCGTCTCGGCGCGGGCTAGCTAGCTGTGACGTTTTCGGGAATAAGGGTTGAACAAAATTTTTAGGGGTGGTCAAAAAACCAGTTTTTTCAGGCAAAAAACGTGTTTTCAGCGACCGGGAAGGGTTTCAATTCGCGCACAGCGCCGGGAACCCAAGGTTAGTATGGCGAAAACACGATTCCGCAAACAGGAAGAAAATCAAATGAAGGGTTCCGTAGTTAGAACCAGGTAAGTATGAAGAATTTAGTGAAAAAGGGGTTGGTGCCAAAATTAAAACCACCCTTGCAGATTTGTCAAAAATATTGCGTCAATAAGTTAGGGGACGCCTATTAAAGTTTTCTGGAACAGAAAACCGCTTCAAAAACGCAGTCCAGACGCCCAAGAAATTACGATTTTTGTTTCGACAGTGCTTCCTTAGGTGGATTTTGAGGTATGTACCTATGTATGAAAATTACTAATTAATTAATTTTTTACAGATTCCCTGGAGCCAGACGCGCGGGCGAGGTGTCAGGAGAAGCGTCTCGGCGCGGGCTAGCTAGCTGTGACGTTTTCGGGAATAAGGGTTGAACAAAATTTTTAGGGGTGGTCAAAAAACCAGTTTTTTCAGGCAAAAAACGTGTTTTCAGCGACCGGGAAGGGTTTCAATTCGCGCACAGCGCCGGGAACCCAAGGTTAGTATGGCGAAAACACGATTCCGCAAACAGGAAGAAAATCAAATGAAGGGTTCCGTAGTTAGAACCAGGTAAGTATGAAGAATTTAGTGAAAAAGGGGTTGGTGCCAAAATTAAAACCACCCTTGCAGATTTGTCAAAAATATTGCGTCAATAAGTTAGGGGACGCCTATTAAAGTTTTCTGGAACAGAAAACCGCTTCAAAAACGCAGTCCAGACGCCCAAGAAATTACGATTTTTGTTTCGACAGTGCTTCCTTAGGTGGATTTTGAGGTATGTACCTATGTATGAAAATTACTAATTAATTAATTTTTTACAGATTCCCTGGAGCCAGACGCGCGGGCGAGGTGTCAGGAGAAGCGTCTCGGCGCGGGCTAGCTAGCTGTGACGTTTTCGGGAATAAGGGTTGAACAAAATTTTTAGGGGTGGTCAAAAAACCAGTTTTTTCAGGCAAAAAACGTGTTTTCAGCGACCGGGAAGGGTTTCAATTCGCGCACAGCGCCGGGAACCCAAGGTTAGTATGGCGAAAACACGATTCCGCAAACAGGAAGAAAATCAAATGAAGGGTTCCGTAGTTAGAACCAGGTAAGTATGAAGAATTTAGTGAAAAAGGGGTTGGTGCCAAAATTAAAACCACCCTTGCAGATTTGTCAAAAATATTGCGTCAATAAGTTAGGGGACGCCTATTAAAGTTTTCTGGAACAGAAAACCGCTTCAAAAACGCAGTCCAGACGCCCAAGAAATTACGATTTTTGTTTCGACAGTGCTTCCTTAGGTGGATTTTGAGGTATGTACCTATGTATGAAAATTACTAATTAATTAATTTTTTACAGATTCCCTGGAGCCAGACGCGCGGGCGAGGTGTCAGGAGAAGCGTCTCGGCGCGGGCTAGCTAGCTGTGACGTTTTCGGGAATAAGGGTTGAACAAAATTTTTAGGGGTGGTCAAAAAACCAGTTTTTTCAGGCAAAAAACGTGTTTTCAGCGACCGGGAAGGGTTTCAATTCGCGCACAGCGCCGGGAACCCAAGGTTAGTATGGCGAAAACACGATTCCGCAAACAGGAAGAAAATCAAATGAAGGGTTCCGTAGTTAGAACCAGGTAAGTATGAAGAATTTAGTGAAAAAGGGGTTGGTGCCAAAATTAAAACCACCCTTGCAGATTTGTCAAAAATATTGCGTCAATAAGTTAGGGGACGCCTATTAAAGTTTTCTGGAACAGAAAACCGCTTCAAAAACGCAGTCCAGACGCCCAAGAAATTACGATTTTTGTTTCGACAGTGCTTCCTTAGGTGGATTTTGAGGTATGTACCTATGTATGAAAATTACTAATTAATTAATTTTTTACAGATTCCCTGGAGCCAGACGCGCGGGCGAGGTGTCAGGAGAAGCGTCTCGGCGCGGGCTAGCTAGCTGTGACGTTTTCGGGAATAAGGGTTGAACAAAATTTTTAGGGGTGGTCAAAAAACCAGTTTTTTCAGGCAAAAAACGTGTTTTCAGCGACCGGGAAGGGTTTCAATTCGCGCACAGCGCCGGGAACCCAAGGTTAGTATGGCGAAAACACGATTCCGCAAACAGGAAGAAAATCAAATGAAGGGTTCCGTAGTTAGAACCAGGTAAGTATGAAGAATTTAGTGAAAAAGGGGTTGGTGCCAAAATTAAAACCACCCTTGCAGATTTGTCAAAAATATTGCGTCAATAAGTTAGGGGACGCCTATTAAAGTTTTCTGGAACAGAAAACCGCTTCAAAAACGCAGTCCAGACGCCCAAGAAATTACGATTTTTGTTTCGACAGTGCTTCCTTAGGTGGATTTTGAGGTATGTACCTATGTATGAAAATTACTAATTAATTAATTTTTTACAGATTCCCTGGAGCCAGACGCGCGGGCGAGGTGTCAGGAGAAGCGTCTCGGCGCGGGCTAGCTAGCTGTGACGTTTTCGGGAATAAGGGTTGAACAAAATTTTTAGGGGTGGTCAAAAAACCAGTTTTTTCAGGCAAAAAACGTGTTTTCAGCGACCGGGAAGGGTTTCAATTCGCGCACAGCGCCGGGAACCCAAGGTTAGTATGGCGAAAACACGATTCCGCAAACAGGAAGAAAATCAAATGAAGGGTTCCGTAGTTAGAACCAGGTAAGTATGAAGAATTTAGTGAAAAAGGGGTTGGTGCCAAAATTAAAACCACCCTTGCAGATTTGTCAAAAATATTGCGTCAATAAGTTAGGGGACGCCTATTAAAGTTTTCTGGAACAGAAAACCGCTTCAAAAACGCAGTCCAGACGCCCAAGAAATTACGATTTTTGTTTCGACAGTGCTTCCTTAGGTGGATTTTGAGGTATGTACCTATGTATGAAAATTACTAATTAATTAATTTTTTACAGATTCCCTGGAGCCAGACGCGCGGGCGAGGTGTCAGGAGAAGCGTCTCGGCGCGGGCTAGCTAGCTGTGACGTTTTCGGGAATAAGGGTTGAACAAAATTTTTAGGGGTGGTCAAAAAACCAGTTTTTTCAGGCAAAAAACGTGTTTTCAGCGACCGGGAAGGGTTTCAATTCGCGCACAGCGCCGGGAACCCAAGGTTAGTATGGCGAAAACACGATTCCGCAAACAGGAAGAAAATCAAATGAAGGGTTCCGTAGTTAGAACCAGGTAAGTATGAAGAATTTAGTGAAAAAGGGGTTGGTGCCAAAATTAAAACCACCCTTGCAGATTTGTCAAAAATATTGCGTCAATAAGTTAGGGGACGCCTATTAAAGTTTTCTGGAACAGAAAACCGCTTCAAAAACGCAGTCCAGACGCCCAAGAAATTACGATTTTTGTTTCGACAGTGCTTCCTTAGGTGGATTTTGAGGTATGTACCTATGTATGAAAATTACTAATTAATTAATTTTTTACAGATTCCCTGGAGCCAGACGCGCGGGCGAGGTGTCAGGAGAAGCGTCTCGGCGCGGGCTAGCTAGCTGTGACGTTTTCGGGAATAAGGGTTGAACAAAATTTTTAGGGGTGGTCAAAAAACCAGTTTTTTCAGGCAAAAAACGTGTTTTCAGCGACCGGGAAGGGTTTCAATTCGCGCACAGCGCCGGGAACCCAAGGTTAGTATGGCGAAAACACGATTCCGCAAACAGGAAGAAAATCAAATGAAGGGTTCCGTAGTTAGAACCAGGTAAGTATGAAGAATTTAGTGAAAAAGGGGTTGGTGCCAAAATTAAAACCACCCTTGCAGATTTGTCAAAAATATTGCGTCAATAAGTTAGGGGACGCCTATTAAAGTTTTCTGGAACAGAAAACCGCTTCAAAAACGCAGTCCAGACGCCCAAGAAATTACGATTTTTGTTTCGACAGTGCTTCCTTAGGTGGATTTTGAGGTATGTACCTATGTATGAAAATTACTAATTAATTAATTTTTTACAGATTCCCTGGAGCCAGACGCGCGGGCGAGGTGTCAGGAGAAGCGTCTCGGCGCGGGCTAGCTAGCTGTGACGTTTTCGGGAATAAGGGTTGAACAAAATTTTTAGGGGTGGTCAAAAAACCAGTTTTTTCAGGCAAAAAACGTGTTTTCAGCGACCGGGAAGGGTTTCAATTCGCGCACAGCGCCGGGAACCCAAGGTTAGTATGGCGAAAACACGATTCCGCAAACAGGAAGAAAATCAAATGAAGGGTTCCGTAGTTAGAACCAGGTAAGTATGAAGAATTTAGTGAAAAAGGGGTTGGTGCCAAAATTAAAACCACCCTTGCAGATTTGTCAAAAATATTGCGTCAATAAGTTAGGGGACGCCTATTAAAGTTTTCTGGAACAGAAAACCGCTTCAAAAACGCAGTCCAGACGCCCAAGAAATTACGATTTTTGTTTCGACAGTGCTTCCTTAGGTGGATTTTGAGGTATGTACCTATGTATGAAAATTACTAATTAATTAATTTTTTACAGATTCCCTGGAGCCAGACGCGCGGGCGAGGTGTCAGGAGAAGCGTCTCGGCGCGGGCTAGCTAGCTGTGACGTTTTCGGGAATAAGGGTTGAACAAAATTTTTAGGGGTGGTCAAAAAACCAGTTTTTTCAGGCAAAAAACGTGTTTTCAGCGACCGGGAAGGGTTTCAATTCGCGCACAGCGCCGGGAACCCAAGGTTAGTATGGCGAAAACACGATTCCGCAAACAGGAAGAAAATCAAATGAAGGGTTCCGTAGTTAGAACCAGGTAAGTATGAAGAATTTAGTGAAAAAGGGGTTGGTGCCAAAATTAAAACCACCCTTGCAGATTTGTCAAAAATATTGCGTCAATAAGTTAGGGGACGCCTATTAAAGTTTTCTGGAACAGAAAACCGCTTCAAAAACGCAGTCCAGACGCCCAAGAAATTACGATTTTTGTTTCGACAGTGCTTCCTTAGGTGGATTTTGAGGTATGTACCTATGTATGAAAATTACTAATTAATTAATTTTTTACAGATTCCCTGGAGCCAGACGCGCGGGCGAGGTGTCAGGAGAAGCGTCTCGGCGCGGGCTAGCTAGCTGTGACGTTTTCGGGAATAAGGGTTGAACAAAATTTTTAGGGGTGGTCAAAAAACCAGTTTTTTCAGGCAAAAAACGTGTTTTCAGCGACCGGGAAGGGTTTCAATTCGCGCACAGCGCCGGGAACCCAAGGTTAGTATGGCGAAAACACGATTCCGCAAACAGGAAGAAAATCAAATGAAGGGTTCCGTAGTTAGAACCAGGTAAGTATGAAGAATTTAGTGAAAAAGGGGTTGGTGCCAAAATTAAAACCACCCTTGCAGATTTGTCAAAAATATTGCGTCAATAAGTTAGGGGACGCCTATTAAAGTTTTCTGGAACAGAAAACCGCTTCAAAAACGCAGTCCAGACGCCCAAGAAATTACGATTTTTGTTTCGACAGTGCTTCCTTAGGTGGATTTTGAGGTATGTACCTATGTATGAAAATTACTAATTAATTAATTTTTTACAGATTCCCTGGAGCCAGACGCGCGGGCGAGGTGTCAGGAGAAGCGTCTCGGCGCGGGCTAGCTAGCTGTGACGTTTTCGGGAATAAGGGTTGAACAAAATTTTTAGGGGTGGTCAAAAAACCAGTTTTTTCAGGCAAAAAACGTGTTTTCAGCGACCGGGAAGGGTTTCAATTCGCGCACAGCGCCGGGAACCCAAGGTTAGTATGGCGAAAACACGATTCCGCAAACAGGAAGAAAATCAAATGAAGGGTTCCGTAGTTAGAACCAGGTAAGTATGAAGAATTTAGTGAAAAAGGGGTTGGTGCCAAAATTAAAACCACCCTTGCAGATTTGTCAAAAATATTGCGTCAATAAGTTAGGGGACGCCTATTAAAGTTTTCTGGAACAGAAAACCGCTTCAAAAACGCAGTCCAGACGCCCAAGAAATTACGATTTTTGTTTCGACAGTGCTTCCTTTTTTTTTTTTTTTTTTTTTTTTTTTTTTAGAGGATGGGAAATCATCAAATGACCCCTCCCGCTCTGGGTGGAGCGGCAGGGAGTGTCAGACTTTTACTGACTAAAACCCACCCTTTAGTCCTCCTAGTGCCTTTCCTTCCAGGGCCGCGGTATCTCTTTCGAACAAATCCGCAACCCTGGTAGGCTCTGGCCCTAATGGGCTCCGACCCTTGCTGACGTCTGCTGGTTTGGCGCGCGTAGAACACAGCGCGCCGTCAACCCGGGCCTGTTCTGATCGGACGGCGAGCTACCCATTGCTCGCCGTCCACAGGCATCAGTCACTGCGCCATGCTCAGGAGCATCAGTTCCTGGGCAGCGCAGCGGCTGACGTTCAACAGGAGGGGGTGAAATGGGGCCATTACTGGCACTCCATTTCAGCCCCCTCCGGAGCCCTTTGTAGGGGCTCTACTGCGGCTGCTGCAGAAGCAGCAGCCGCAGTGGAACCGGCAATGGCGGTAGAAGAAGCGGCGGCAGCGGCGGCGGTCGCGGCAGAGACGGCGGTGGCGGAGGGCTTCCTCTTGTTTCCGGCTTTGGTGGGTGGGGCGCAGGCCCTTCCCCCAGCCCAGTGGTCGGCCGGCTTGCCAGCTGCCGCACAGACTACGCAGTGCGGCGCGGCGACGCAAGAGCCGGCCCTGTGACCGGGCTGACCGCAGCGGAAACAAAGACCGCTGCGGTCCACCTCCGAGGTGCATTGTGCTCCCACATGGTGGCCCACTTGACACCGGAAGCACCTCAGAGGTCGGGGTTCCAGCAGTTTGACCTGCGCGGAAACCCAACCCACCAAAAACCTTCGGCCCTCCGTGATGGTTTTGGCCGCCGACACGGGGCAGCTCACCACAATGGTGCGCGTGCCCGTGTTGTCAGGACGTAGGGTGCCCGCCTTCACCTCCTCTGCTGAGCACCCCCCCGTCCTAACGACGGCGGCCACCACCTCCGCCTCCGTGACGGAGTCGTCCAGGCCCAAGATGCGCATGTCGATGCGCTTGGTGGGCCTGGACACTCGGGCATCGTCCGCGCTTAGGGACGCCCTAAGCCTTTCGGCTAGAGCGTCCGCGGTTGGGCCGCTGGCTGCCCCGGGGATCTCCAGCATCCGGGCCCCAGTCATGGTGACCCGGAGCCGAAGGCCCCCCACGATGCCTAGCTCACCAAGGTTTATCGTCTCCTTCGCCTTGGTGAGCACGTCTGCGTACGTCACGCCCCTCTTCGCCGCGTCCGGCTGTAGCGTCAGAACTACAGCCGCGGTTTTCGGGGGGCGCAGCGCAGCCGCGACGCTTCGCGCCTTCTGCCGCCGCTTCCTCTCCCGCCTCTTGGCCGCCCTGGCTGCCTTTCCCGCCTTCTTCTTCTCCCCGGCAACTTGCCATTCGGCTTGAGCCGGGGGAGGAGCTGAAGGCGAGGAAGCCGGGGGGAGCTGCTGCTCAGACGGCGCAGGAGCCTTCGCCGTCCGCGCAGCAACCCCACCCTTCCTCTTCCTTCCCGGGGCCGGGTCCGGTTTTCCCGGCACCGGCTTCGCGGGTGCCGGCCTGGACCCTTTGTCCTGGCCGGACGACCCCGGTGTGGCAGCCGCGGCGGCCGCGTACGACGCCGCCTTCCGGCCTGGAGCCTTCCCACTCGCCGCTAACGGGGGGCGCAGGACGATGCCCTCCAGGACGGAAAACCGCGCCTGGAAGGCAGCCATCTCCTGCCGCACCAGGTCCAGCACCTGGCCCTCCTGCGGCACGGGCTGGCTGTTCTCCCTGCGTCCCCCTTCAGGCGCCCCCTGTGGGTCGGCTCCTTGGAGCCTGGCCAGGTCTGCTCGGAGCCCCGCATTCTCCCTCTGGAGGCGCTCCGTGGCGGCAGCCAAGCGGGCGACCTCCGCCCGCAGCTTGGACATCTCGTCCCGCGGAGGCCCCCCTGGGTTACCCTCCGCTGCCGCCAGAATGGAGGCCATCGCCTCGCTTATGGCCTTGTTCTTGGAGGACAACTTCCTCTTCAAGGCCACATCGCGAAGCGCGGCCTCTACAACTTCCGCAAACCCGGCCCTCCGAACACGCTCCTGTCCGGAGTCATCCGGCTCACCGCCGGAGGACTCCGAACCAGGAGCCCTGCAACCGCCCTCTACGGGGGGTCGTCCGTCAGCGACGAGCCCCCCGGCTCGCTGACCAGCCACCTTGGAGGCGGGCAATCTCCCCTTACCTCCCTCTCGGCCCTTGCCCCGCCTGCTGGTGGGGATCTTGCGAGCCGAGGCAACCTCCTCGCTGCCGGACGACCCCCGGTCTTCCTCTGTTCTGGGCCGCTTGCGGAAGGACCTGGAGTCCTCCGCAGCAGCCCCCGCCCCCTCGGGTCCAGAGCTCGCCGAGCTAACAGTCACCAGGTCGTCGGAGTCCAACTCGGACTCCGACTCTGCACCCGGGTGACGCTCAGGCGAGCCCCTCCTCCAATATAGAGCGCCTCTTTCCGCGCTCCGCCCGACCGACACTCTGTCGGGCGATCCAAAACTACTGCCGATCGGGTCCTCCTCGGATAGTTCGGATCGGGGGCCTCCTCGGCCCTTGTTGCCAATGGCAAGTGGTGGACAATAGACAACGTTGCCCCCCCCAGAATACGTGGGGCATGACGCAAGCGTGGCGGATTCTCGTTCTGCTGTGCAGTCCGTACCGCCCTGGGGTAATACTATTCCGTTGGTCTTGTCCATAATTGTCCTTTTTGAGGGTGCGGTCCCTTTCTCCCCATCTCTCTCAATGCTTGCTCGCTGCCCTCACAGTCACGTCTGATGATCAGACGCGTACCAGAGAGCAGCGAGCAAGCCAATGAGACGCACACCGTCCGAGGACCCGAACACTGCTCAAGTCTCCGAACGGTGTGCCCCTCTTGTGTCTCTCTTGGTCTGGTCTCTCACTTGGGACCTTCCGGCATGAGTGGCTCTACCGGCAAAGCCCCCAAGATCACTGAGACACGCAAGCCCCACCACGACGGCAACGTGGAGACACGGTTGGTGGGGGACAGTGCTTCCTTAGGTGGATTTTGAGGTATGTACCTATGTATGAAAATTACTAATTAATTAATTTTTTACAGATTCCCTGGAGCCAGACGCGCGGGCGAGGTGTCAGGAGAAGCGTCTCGGCGCGGGCTAGCTAGCTGTGACGTTTTCGGGAATAAGGGTTGAACAAAATTTTTAGGGGTGGTCAAAAAACCAGTTTTTTCAGGCAAAAAACGTGTTTTCAGCGACCGGGAAGGGTTTCAATTCGCGCACAGCGCCGGGAACCCAAGGTTAGTATGGCGAAAACACGATTCCGCAAACAGGAAGAAAATCAAATGAAGGGTTCCGTAGTTAGAACCAGGTAAGTATGAAGAATTTAGTGAAAAAGGGGTTGGTGCCAAAATTAAAACCACCCTTGCAGATTTGTCAAAAATATTGCGTCAATAAGTTAGGGGACGCCTATTAAAGTTTTCTGGAACAGAAAACCGCTTCAAAAACGCAGTCCAGACGCCCAAGAAATTACGATTTTTGTTTCGACAGTGCTTCCTTAGGTGGATTTTGAGGTATGTACCTATGTATGAAAATTACTAATTAATTAATTTTTTACAGATTCCCTGGAGCCAGACGCGCGGGCGAGGTGTCAGGAGAAGCGTCTCGGCGCGGGCTAGCTAGCTGTGACGTTTTCGGGAATAAGGGTTGAACAAAATTTTTAGGGGTGGTCAAAAAACCAGTTTTTTCAGGCAAAAAACGTGTTTTCAGCGACCGGGAAGGGTTTCAATTCGCGCACAGCGCCGGGAACCCAAGGTTAGTATGGCGAAAACACGATTCCGCAAACAGGAAGAAAATCAAATGAAGGGTTCCGTAGTTAGAACCAGGTAAGTATGAAGAATTTAGTGAAAAAGGGGTTGGTGCCAAAATTAAAACCACCCTTGCAGATTTGTCAAAAATATTGCGTCAATAAGTTAGGGGACGCCTATTAAAGTTTTCTGGAACAGAAAACCGCTTCAAAAACGCAGTCCAGACGCCCAAGAAATTACGATTTTTGTTTCGACAGTGCTTCCTTAGGTGGATTTTGAGGTATGTACCTATGTATGAAAATTACTAATTAATTAATTTTTTACAGATTCCCTGGAGCCAGACGCGCGGGCGAGGTGTCAGGAGAAGCGTCTCGGCGCGGGCTAGCTAGCTGTGACGTTTTCGGGAATAAGGGTTGAACAAAATTTTTAGGGGTGGTCAAAAAACCAGTTTTTTCAGGCAAAAAACGTGTTTTCAGCGACCGGGAAGGGTTTCAATTCGCGCACAGCGCCGGGAACCCAAGGTTAGTATGGCGAAAACACGATTCCGCAAACAGGAAGAAAATCAAATGAAGGGTTCCGTAGTTAGAACCAGGTAAGTATGAAGAATTTAGTGAAAAAGGGGTTGGTGCCAAAATTAAAACCACCCTTGCAGATTTGTCAAAAATATTGCGTCAATAAGTTAGGGGACGCCTATTAAAGTTTTCTGGAACAGAAAACCGCTTCAAAAACGCAGTCCAGACGCCCAAGAAATTACGATTTTTGTTTCGACAGTGCTTCCTTAGGTGGATTTTGAGGTATGTACCTATGTATGAAAATTACTAATTAATTAATTTTTTACAGATTCCCTGGAGCCAGACGCGCGGGCGAGGTGTCAGGAGAAGCGTCTCGGCGCGGGCTAGCTAGCTGTGACGTTTTCGGGAATAAGGGTTGAACAAAATTTTTAGGGGTGGTCAAAAAACCAGTTTTTTCAGGCAAAAAACGTGTTTTCAGCGACCGGGAAGGGTTTCAATTCGCGCACAGCGCCGGGAACCCAAGGTTAGTATGGCGAAAACACGATTCCGCAAACAGGAAGAAAATCAAATGAAGGGTTCCGTAGTTAGAACCAGGTAAGTATGAAGAATTTAGTGAAAAAGGGGTTGGTGCCAAAATTAAAACCACCCTTGCAGATTTGTCAAAAATATTGCGTCAATAAGTTAGGGGACGCCTATTAAAGTTTTCTGGAACAGAAAACCGCTTCAAAAACGCAGTCCAGACGCCCAAGAAATTACGATTTTTGTTTCGACAGTGCTTCCTTAGGTGGATTTTGAGGTATGTACCTATGTATGAAAATTACTAATTAATTAATTTTTTACAGATTCCCTGGAGCCAGACGCGCGGGCGAGGTGTCAGGAGAAGCGTCTCGGCGCGGGCTAGCTAGCTGTGACGTTTTCGGGAATAAGGGTTGAACAAAATTTTTAGGGGTGGTCAAAAAACCAGTTTTTTCAGGCAAAAAACGTGTTTTCAGCGACCGGGAAGGGTTTCAATTCGCGCACAGCGCCGGGAACCCAAGGTTAGTATGGCGAAAACACGATTCCGCAAACAGGAAGAAAATCAAATGAAGGGTTCCGTAGTTAGAACCAGGTAAGTATGAAGAATTTAGTGAAAAAGGGGTTGGTGCCAAAATTAAAACCACCCTTGCAGATTTGTCAAAAATATTGCGTCAATAAGTTAGGGGACGCCTATTAAAGTTTTCTGGAACAGAAAACCGCTTCAAAAACGCAGTCCAGACGCCCAAGAAATTACGATTTTTGTTTCGACAGTGCTTCCTTAGGTGGATTTTGAGGTATGTACCTATGTATGAAAATTACTAATTAATTAATTTTTTACAGATTCCCTGGAGCCAGACGCGCGGGCGAGGTGTCAGGAGAAGCGTCTCGGCGCGGGCTAGCTAGCTGTGACGTTTTCGGGAATAAGGGTTGAACAAAATTTTTAGGGGTGGTCAAAAAACCAGTTTTTTCAGGCAAAAAACGTGTTTTCAGCGACCGGGAAGGGTTTCAATTCGCGCACAGCGCCGGGAACCCAAGGTTAGTATGGCGAAAACACGATTCCGCAAACAGGAAGAAAATCAAATGAAGGGTTCCGTAGTTAGAACCAGGTAAGTATGAAGAATTTAGTGAAAAAGGGGTTGGTGCCAAAATTAAAACCACCCTTGCAGATTTGTCAAAAATATTGCGTCAATAAGTTAGGGGACGCCTATTAAAGTTTTCTGGAACAGAAAACCGCTTCAAAAACGCAGTCCAGACGCCCAAGAAATTACGATTTTTGTTTCGACAGTGCTTCCTTAGGTGGATTTTGAGGTATGTACCTATGTATGAAAATTACTAATTAATTAATTTTTTACAGATTCCCTGGAGCCAGACGCGCGGGCGAGGTGTCAGGAGAAGCGTCTCGGCGCGGGCTAGCTAGCTGTGACGTTTTCGGGAATAAGGGTTGAACAAAATTTTTAGGGGTGGTCAAAAAACCAGTTTTTTCAGGCAAAAAACGTGTTTTCAGCGACCGGGAAGGGTTTCAATTCGCGCACAGCGCCGGGAACCCAAGGTTAGTATGGCGAAAACACGATTCCGCAAACAGGAAGAAAATCAAATGAAGGGTTCCGTAGTTAGAACCAGGTAAGTATGAAGAATTTAGTGAAAAAGGGGTTGGTGCCAAAATTAAAACCACCCTTGCAGATTTGTCAAAAATATTGCGTCAATAAGTTAGGGGACGCCTATTAAAGTTTTCTGGAACAGAAAACCGCTTCAAAAACGCAGTCCAGACGCCCAAGAAATTACGATTTTTGTTTCGACAGTGCTTCCTTAGGTGGATTTTGAGGTATGTACCTATGTATGAAAATTACTAATTAATTAATTTTTTACAGATTCCCTGGAGCCAGACGCGCGGGCGAGGTGTCAGGAGAAGCGTCTCGGCGCGGGCTAGCTAGCTGTGACGTTTTCGGGAATAAGGGTTGAACAAAATTTTTAGGGGTGGTCAAAAAACCAGTTTTTTCAGGCAAAAAACGTGTTTTCAGCGACCGGGAAGGGTTTCAATTCGCGCACAGCGCCGGGAACCCAAGGTTAGTATGGCGAAAACACGATTCCGCAAACAGGAAGAAAATCAAATGAAGGGTTCCGTAGTTAGAACCAGGTAAGTATGAAGAATTTAGTGAAAAAGGGGTTGGTGCCAAAATTAAAACCACCCTTGCAGATTTGTCAAAAATATTGCGTCAATAAGTTAGGGGACGCCTATTAAAGTTTTCTGGAACAGAAAACCGCTTCAAAAACGCAGTCCAGACGCCCAAGAAATTACGATTTTTGTTTCGACAGTGCTTCCTTAGGTGGATTTTGAGGTATGTACCTATGTATGAAAATTACTAATTAATTAATTTTTTACAGATTCCCTGGAGCCAGACGCGCGGGCGAGGTGTCAGGAGAAGCGTCTCGGCGCGGGCTAGCTAGCTGTGACGTTTTCGGGAATAAGGGTTGAACAAAATTTTTAGGGGTGGTCAAAAAACCAGTTTTTTCAGGCAAAAAACGTGTTTTCAGCGACCGGGAAGGGTTTCAATTCGCGCACAGCGCCGGGAACCCAAGGTTAGTATGGCGAAAACACGATTCCGCAAACAGGAAGAAAATCAAATGAAGGGTTCCGTAGTTAGAACCAGGTAAGTATGAAGAATTTAGTGAAAAAGGGGTTGGTGCCAAAATTAAAACCACCCTTGCAGATTTGTCAAAAATATTGCGTCAATAAGTTAGGGGACGCCTATTAAAGTTTTCTGGAACAGAAAACCGCTTCAAAAACGCAGTCCAGACGCCCAAGAAATTACGATTTTTGTTTCGACAGTGCTTCCTTAGGTGGATTTTGAGGTATGTACCTATGTATGAAAATTACTAATTAATTAATTTTTTACAGATTCCCTGGAGCCAGACGCGCGGGCGAGGTGTCAGGAGAAGCGTCTCGGCGCGGGCTAGCTAGCTGTGACGTTTTCGGGAATAAGGGTTGAACAAAATTTTTAGGGGTGGTCAAAAAACCAGTTTTTTCAGGCAAAAAACGTGTTTTCAGCGACCGGGAAGGGTTTCAATTCGCGCACAGCGCCGGGAACCCAAGGTTAGTATGGCGAAAACACGATTCCGCAAACAGGAAGAAAATCAAATGAAGGGTTCCGTAGTTAGAACCAGGTAAGTATGAAGAATTTAGTGAAAAAGGGGTTGGTGCCAAAATTAAAACCACCCTTGCAGATTTGTCAAAAATATTGCGTCAATAAGTTAGGGGACGCCTATTAAAGTTTTCTGGAACAGAAAACCGCTTCAAAAACGCAGTCCAGACGCCCAAGAAATTACGATTTTTGTTTCGACAGTGCTTCCTTAGGTGGATTTTGAGGTATGTACCTATGTATGAAAATTACTAATTAATTAATTTTTTACAGATTCCCTGGAGCCAGACGCGCGGGCGAGGTGTCAGGAGAAGCGTCTCGGCGCGGGCTAGCTAGCTGTGACGTTTTCGGGAATAAGGGTTGAACAAAATTTTTAGGGGTGGTCAAAAAACCAGTTTTTTCAGGCAAAAAACGTGTTTTCAGCGACCGGGAAGGGTTTCAATTCGCGCACAGCGCCGGGAACCCAAGGTTAGTATGGCGAAAACACGATTCCGCAAACAGGAAGAAAATCAAATGAAGGGTTCCGTAGTTAGAACCAGGTAAGTATGAAGAATTTAGTGAAAAAGGGGTTGGTGCCAAAATTAAAACCACCCTTGCAGATTTGTCAAAAATATTGCGTCAATAAGTTAGGGGACGCCTATTAAAGTTTTCTGGAACAGAAAACCGCTTCAAAAACGCAGTCCAGACGCCCAAGAAATTACGATTTTTGTTTCGACAGTGCTTCCTTAGGTGGATTTTGAGGTATGTACCTATGTATGAAAATTACTAATTAATTAATTTTTTACAGATTCCCTGGAGCCAGACGCGCGGGCGAGGTGTCAGGAGAAGCGTCTCGGCGCGGGCTAGCTAGCTGTGACGTTTTCGGGAATAAGGGTTGAACAAAATTTTTAGGGGTGGTCAAAAAACCAGTTTTTTCAGGCAAAAAACGTGTTTTCAGCGACCGGGAAGGGTTTCAATTCGCGCACAGCGCCGGGAACCCAAGGTTAGTATGGCGAAAACACGATTCCGCAAACAGGAAGAAAATCAAATGAAGGGTTCCGTAGTTAGAACCAGGTAAGTATGAAGAATTTAGTGAAAAAGGGGTTGGTGCCAAAATTAAAACCACCCTTGCAGATTTGTCAAAAATATTGCGTCAATAAGTTAGGGGACGCCTATTAAAGTTTTCTGGAACAGAAAACCGCTTCAAAAACGCAGTCCAGACGCCCAAGAAATTACGATTTTTGTTTCGACAGTGCTTCCTTAGGTGGATTTTGAGGTATGTACCTATGTATGAAAATTACTAATTAATTAATTTTTTACAGATTCCCTGGAGCCAGACGCGCGGGCGAGGTGTCAGGAGAAGCGTCTCGGCGCGGGCTAGCTAGCTGTGACGTTTTCGGGAATAAGGGTTGAACAAAATTTTTAGGGGTGGTCAAAAAACCAGTTTTTTCAGGCAAAAAACGTGTTTTCAGCGACCGGGAAGGGTTTCAATTCGCGCACAGCGCCGGGAACCCAAGGTTAGTATGGCGAAAACACGATTCCGCAAACAGGAAGAAAATCAAATGAAGGGTTCCGTAGTTAGAACCAGGTAAGTATGAAGAATTTAGTGAAAAAGGGGTTGGTGCCAAAATTAAAACCACCCTTGCAGATTTGTCAAAAATATTGCGTCAATAAGTTAGGGGACGCCTATTAAAGTTTTCTGGAACAGAAAACCGCTTCAAAAACGCAGTCCAGACGCCCAAGAAATTACGATTTTTGTTTCGACAGTGCTTCCTTAGGTGGATTTTGAGGTATGTACCTATGTATGAAAATTACTAATTAATTAATTTTTTACAGATTCCCTGGAGCCAGACGCGCGGGCGAGGTGTCAGGAGAAGCGTCTCGGCGCGGGCTAGCTAGCTGTGACGTTTTCGGGAATAAGGGTTGAACAAAATTTTTAGGGGTGGTCAAAAAACCAGTTTTTTCAGGCAAAAAACGTGTTTTCAGCGACCGGGAAGGGTTTCAATTCGCGCACAGCGCCGGGAACCCAAGGTTAGTATGGCGAAAACACGATTCCGCAAACAGGAAGAAAATCAAATGAAGGGTTCCGTAGTTAGAACCAGGTAAGTATGAAGAATTTAGTGAAAAAGGGGTTGGTGCCAAAATTAAAACCACCCTTGCAGATTTGTCAAAAATATTGCGTCAATAAGTTAGGGGACGCCTATTAAAGTTTTCTGGAACAGAAAACCGCTTCAAAAACGCAGTCCAGACGCCCAAGAAATTACGATTTTTGTTTCGACAGTGCTTCCTTAGGTGGATTTTGAGGTATGTACCTATGTATGAAAATTACTAATTAATTAATTTTTTACAGATTCCCTGGAGCCAGACGCGCGGGCGAGGTGTCAGGAGAAGCGTCTCGGCGCGGGCTAGCTAGCTGTGACGTTTTCGGGAATAAGGGTTGAACAAAATTTTTAGGGGTGGTCAAAAAACCAGTTTTTTCAGGCAAAAAACGTGTTTTCAGCGACCGGGAAGGGTTTCAATTCGCGCACAGCGCCGGGAACCCAAGGTTAGTATGGCGAAAACACGATTCCGCAAACAGGAAGAAAATCAAATGAAGGGTTCCGTAGTTAGAACCAGGTAAGTATGAAGAATTTAGTGAAAAAGGGGTTGGTGCCAAAATTAAAACCACCCTTGCAGATTTGTCAAAAATATTGCGTCAATAAGTTAGGGGACGCCTATTAAAGTTTTCTGGAACAGAAAACCGCTTCAAAAACGCAGTCCAGACGCCCAAGAAATTACGATTTTTGTTTCGACAGTGCTTCCTTAGGTGGATTTTGAGGTATGTACCTATGTATGAAAATTACTAATTAATTAATTTTTTACAGATTCCCTGGAGCCAGACGCGCGGGCGAGGTGTCAGGAGAAGCGTCTCGGCGCGGGCTAGCTAGCTGTGACGTTTTCGGGAATAAGGGTTGAACAAAATTTTTAGGGGTGGTCAAAAAACCAGTTTTTTCAGGCAAAAAACGTGTTTTCAGCGACCGGGAAGGGTTTCAATTCGCGCACAGCGCCGGGAACCCAAGGTTAGTATGGCGAAAACACGATTCCGCAAACAGGAAGAAAATCAAATGAAGGGTTCCGTAGTTAGAACCAGGTAAGTATGAAGAATTTAGTGAAAAAGGGGTTGGTGCCAAAATTAAAACCACCCTTGCAGATTTGTCAAAAATATTGCGTCAATAAGTTAGGGGACGCCTATTAAAGTTTTCTGGAACAGAAAACCGCTTCAAAAACGCAGTCCAGACGCCCAAGAAATTACGATTTTTGTTTCGACAGTGCTTCCTTAGGTGGATTTTGAGGTATGTACCTATGTATGAAAATTACTAATTAATTAATTTTTTACAGATTCCCTGGAGCCAGACGCGCGGGCGAGGTGTCAGGAGAAGCGTCTCGGCGCGGGCTAGCTAGCTGTGACGTTTTCGGGAATAAGGGTTGAACAAAATTTTTAGGGGTGGTCAAAAAACCAGTTTTTTCAGGCAAAAAACGTGTTTTCAGCGACCGGGAAGGGTTTCAATTCGCGCACAGCGCCGGGAACCCAAGGTTAGTATGGCGAAAACACGATTCCGCAAACAGGAAGAAAATCAAATGAAGGGTTCCGTAGTTAGAACCAGGTAAGTATGAAGAATTTAGTGAAAAAGGGGTTGGTGCCAAAATTAAAACCACCCTTGCAGATTTGTCAAAAATATTGCGTCAATAAGTTAGGGGACGCCTATTAAAGTTTTCTGGAACAGAAAACCGCTTCAAAAACGCAGTCCAGACGCCCAAGAAATTACGATTTTTGTTTCGACAGTGCTTCCTTAGGTGGATTTTGAGGTATGTACCTATGTATGAAAATTACTAATTAATTAATTTTTTACAGATTCCCTGGAGCCAGACGCGCGGGCGAGGTGTCAGGAGAAGCGTCTCGGCGCGGGCTAGCTAGCTGTGACGTTTTCGGGAATAAGGGTTGAACAAAATTTTTAGGGGTGGTCAAAAAACCAGTTTTTTCAGGCAAAAAACGTGTTTTCAGCGACCGGGAAGGGTTTCAATTCGCGCACAGCGCCGGGAACCCAAGGTTAGTATGGCGAAAACACGATTCCGCAAACAGGAAGAAAATCAAATGAAGGGTTCCGTAGTTAGAACCAGGTAAGTATGAAGAATTTAGTGAAAAAGGGGTTGGTGCCAAAATTAAAACCACCCTTGCAGATTTGTCAAAAATATTGCGTCAATAAGTTAGGGGACGCCTATTAAAGTTTTCTGGAACAGAAAACCGCTTCAAAAACGCAGTCCAGACGCCCAAGAAATTACGATTTTTGTTTCGACAGTGCTTCCTTAGGTGGATTTTGAGGTATGTACCTATGTATGAAAATTACTAATTAATTAATTTTTTACAGATTCCCTGGAGCCAGACGCGCGGGCGAGGTGTCAGGAGAAGCGTCTCGGCGCGGGCTAGCTAGCTGTGACGTTTTCGGGAATAAGGGTTGAACAAAATTTTTAGGGGTGGTCAAAAAACCAGTTTTTTCAGGCAAAAAACGTGTTTTCAGCGACCGGGAAGGGTTTCAATTCGCGCACAGCGCCGGGAACCCAAGGTTAGTATGGCGAAAACACGATTCCGCAAACAGGAAGAAAATCAAATGAAGGGTTCCGTAGTTAGAACCAGGTAAGTATGAAGAATTTAGTGAAAAAGGGGTTGGTGCCAAAATTAAAACCACCCTTGCAGATTTGTCAAAAATATTGCGTCAATAAGTTAGGGGACGCCTATTAAAGTTTTCTGGAACAGAAAACCGCTTCAAAAACGCAGTCCAGACGCCCAAGAAATTACGATTTTTGTTTCGACAGTGCTTCCTTAGGTGGATTTTGAGGTATGTACCTATGTATGAAAATTACTAATTAATTAATTTTTTACAGATTCCCTGGAGCCAGACGCGCGGGCGAGGTGTCAGGAGAAGCGTCTCGGCGCGGGCTAGCTAGCTGTGACGTTTTCGGGAATAAGGGTTGAACAAAATTTTTAGGGGTGGTCAAAAAACCAGTTTTTTCAGGCAAAAAACGTGTTTTCAGCGACCGGGAAGGGTTTCAATTCGCGCACAGCGCCGGGAACCCAAGGTTAGTATGGCGAAAACACGATTCCGCAAACAGGAAGAAAATCAAATGAAGGGTTCCGTAGTTAGAACCAGGTAAGTATGAAGAATTTAGTGAAAAAGGGGTTGGTGCCAAAATTAAAACCACCCTTGCAGATTTGTCAAAAATATTGCGTCAATAAGTTAGGGGACGCCTATTAAAGTTTTCTGGAACAGAAAACCGCTTCAAAAACGCAGTCCAGACGCCCAAGAAATTACGATTTTTGTTTCGACAGTGCTTCCTTAGGTGGATTTTGAGGTATGTACCTATGTATGAAAATTACTAATTAATTAATTTTTTACAGATTCCCTGGAGCCAGACGCGCGGGCGAGGTGTCAGGAGAAGCGTCTCGGCGCGGGCTAGCTAGCTGTGACGTTTTCGGGAATAAGGGTTGAACAAAATTTTTAGGGGTGGTCAAAAAACCAGTTTTTTCAGGCAAAAAACGTGTTTTCAGCGACCGGGAAGGGTTTCAATTCGCGCACAGCGCCGGGAACCCAAGGTTAGTATGGCGAAAACACGATTCCGCAAACAGGAAGAAAATCAAATGAAGGGTTCCGTAGTTAGAACCAGGTAAGTATGAAGAATTTAGTGAAAAAGGGGTTGGTGCCAAAATTAAAACCACCCTTGCAGATTTGTCAAAAATATTGCGTCAATAAGTTAGGGGACGCCTATTAAAGTTTTCTGGAACAGAAAACCGCTTCAAAAACGCAGTCCAGACGCCCAAGAAATTACGATTTTTGTTTCGACAGTGCTTCCTTAGGTGGATTTTGAGGTATGTACCTATGTATGAAAATTACTAATTAATTAATTTTTTACAGATTCCCTGGAGCCAGACGCGCGGGCGAGGTGTCAGGAGAAGCGTCTCGGCGCGGGCTAGCTAGCTGTGACGTTTTCGGGAATAAGGGTTGAACAAAATTTTTAGGGGTGGTCAAAAAACCAGTTTTTTCAGGCAAAAAACGTGTTTTCAGCGACCGGGAAGGGTTTCAATTCGCGCACAGCGCCGGGAACCCAAGGTTAGTATGGCGAAAACACGATTCCGCAAACAGGAAGAAAATCAAATGAAGGGTTCCGTAGTTAGAACCAGGTAAGTATGAAGAATTTAGTGAAAAAGGGGTTGGTGCCAAAATTAAAACCACCCTTGCAGATTTGTCAAAAATATTGCGTCAATAAGTTAGGGGACGCCTATTAAAGTTTTCTGGAACAGAAAACCGCTTCAAAAACGCAGTCCAGACGCCCAAGAAATTACGATTTTTGTTTCGACAGTGCTTCCTTAGGTGGATTTTGAGGTATGTACCTATGTATGAAAATTACTAATTAATTAATTTTTTACAGATTCCCTGGAGCCAGACGCGCGGGCGAGGTGTCAGGAGAAGCGTCTCGGCGCGGGCTAGCTAGCTGTGACGTTTTCGGGAATAAGGGTTGAACAAAATTTTTAGGGGTGGTCAAAAAACCAGTTTTTTCAGGCAAAAAACGTGTTTTCAGCGACCGGGAAGGGTTTCAATTCGCGCACAGCGCCGGGAACCCAAGGTTAGTATGGCGAAAACACGATTCCGCAAACAGGAAGAAAATCAAATGAAGGGTTCCGTAGTTAGAACCAGGTAAGTATGAAGAATTTAGTGAAAAAGGGGTTGGTGCCAAAATTAAAACCACCCTTGCAGATTTGTCAAAAATATTGCGTCAATAAGTTAGGGGACGCCTATTAAAGTTTTCTGGAACAGAAAACCGCTTCAAAAACGCAGTCCAGACGCCCAAGAAATTACGATTTTTGTTTCGACAGTGCTTCCTTAGGTGGATTTTGAGGTATGTACCTATGTATGAAAATTACTAATTAATTAATTTTTTACAGATTCCCTGGAGCCAGACGCGCGGGCGAGGTGTCAGGAGAAGCGTCTCGGCGCGGGCTAGCTAGCTGTGACGTTTTCGGGAATAAGGGTTGAACAAAATTTTTAGGGGTGGTCAAAAAACCAGTTTTTTCAGGCAAAAAACGTGTTTTCAGCGACCGGGAAGGGTTTCAATTCGCGCACAGCGCCGGGAACCCAAGGTTAGTATGGCGAAAACACGATTCCGCAAACAGGAAGAAAATCAAATGAAGGGTTCCGTAGTTAGAACCAGGTAAGTATGAAGAATTTAGTGAAAAAGGGGTTGGTGCCAAAATTAAAACCACCCTTGCAGATTTGTCAAAAATATTGCGTCAATAAGTTAGGGGACGCCTATTAAAGTTTTCTGGAACAGAAAACCGCTTCAAAAACGCAGTCCAGACGCCCAAGAAATTACGATTTTTGTTTCGACAGTGCTTCCTTAGGTGGATTTTGAGGTATGTACCTATGTATGAAAATTACTAATTAATTAATTTTTTACAGATTCCCTGGAGCCAGACGCGCGGGCGAGGTGTCAGGAGAAGCGTCTCGGCGCGGGCTAGCTAGCTGTGACGTTTTCGGGAATAAGGGTTGAACAAAATTTTTAGGGGTGGTCAAAAAACCAGTTTTTTCAGGCAAAAAACGTGTTTTCAGCGACCGGGAAGGGTTTCAATTCGCGCACAGCGCCGGGAACCCAAGGTTAGTATGGCGAAAACACGATTCCGCAAACAGGAAGAAAATCAAATGAAGGGTTCCGTAGTTAGAACCAGGTAAGTATGAAGAATTTAGTGAAAAAGGGGTTGGTGCCAAAATTAAAACCACCCTTGCAGATTTGTCAAAAATATTGCGTCAATAAGTTAGGGGACGCCTATTAAAGTTTTCTGGAACAGAAAACCGCTTCAAAAACGCAGTCCAGACGCCCAAGAAATTACGATTTTTGTTTCGACAGTGCTTCCTTAGGTGGATTTTGAGGTATGTACCTATGTATGAAAATTACTAATTAATTAATTTTTTACAGATTCCCTGGAGCCAGACGCGCGGGCGAGGTGTCAGGAGAAGCGTCTCGGCGCGGGCTAGCTAGCTGTGACGTTTTCGGGAATAAGGGTTGAACAAAATTTTTAGGGGTGGTCAAAAAACCAGTTTTTTCAGGCAAAAAACGTGTTTTCAGCGACCGGGAAGGGTTTCAATTCGCGCACAGCGCCGGGAACCCAAGGTTAGTATGGCGAAAACACGATTCCGCAAACAGGAAGAAAATCAAATGAAGGGTTCCGTAGTTAGAACCAGGTAAGTATGAAGAATTTAGTGAAAAAGGGGTTGGTGCCAAAATTAAAACCACCCTTGCAGATTTGTCAAAAATATTGCGTCAATAAGTTAGGGGACGCCTATTAAAGTTTTCTGGAACAGAAAACCGCTTCAAAAACGCAGTCCAGACGCCCAAGAAATTACGATTTTTGTTTCGACAGTGCTTCCTTTTTTTTTTTTTTTTTTTTTTTTTTTTGGATGGGAAATCATCAAATGACCCCTCCCGCTCTGGGTTGAGCGGCAGGGAGTGTCAGACTTCTACTGACTAAAACCCACCCATGCTCCTCTTAGTGCCTTTTACGTTCCAGGGCCGCGGTAACTCTTTCGAACAAATCCGCAACCCTGGTAGGCACTGGCCCTAACGGGCCCCTACTCCTATGCTGACATCTCTTTGAGGCGCGCGTGGAACACAACGCGCCGTCGGCTTGGGTCTGGCTTTAATCGGACAGCGAGCCACCCAACGCTCGCCGTCCGCAGACCCGCACCTACGGTGGCCGGGAATCGCCCAGCGACTCCCGACGCCCGGTGCGTCTCCCTATGCCGCGGCGGCTGGGGCGTGAGGGTTGTCTCTCCCTCACGCGGCCCGCCTCCTCCTTCACTAGCATTACTGCTTCGCAGAAGGAGGTGACGGCTTCCCATGCCTCCTCGCTCCGGACCATGGATTGAACCAGGGCCGGACGCGAGAGGTCGCCGCCGCCGATCGCCTCGACGAGGACACGGCGCTGCTCCGCCCATGCGGGGCAGGCCTCCACCGTATGCTCCACCGTGTCCTCCGGGCGATCCTCGCAGTGAAAACACCCGGGCGTTTCCTCCCGCCGAATCCGAAACAGGTACCTACCGAAACAACCATGTCCGGTGAGTACCTGCGTCAGGCGGAAGGTGAGGACGCCGTGGCGCCTCTCCAGCCACTCCTCAAAGAGGGGCACTATCGCCACAATTGTGGCGTGCCCTGCACTGGGTTGCGACAGTCGCTGATTCCATACCGCCATGGTATCTTGCCGGAGCTCCGTCCGCCGCGCAGCAATATGCCGCGGCAGCAGAGTTTCGCCCCGGCGTTGCGCCTCCATGCGCCGCGTGTAAACGTGCGCGAGGTCTTTCGCCTCCAGATCCCATGGCGGCAATCCAGCAAGGAGGCTCGCCGCCTCGCGGGAGACCGTGCGGTATCCCCGGACAAGCCGGATGGCCATGACCCTTTGGGACGCGTTCAGCTTTTGGGCTGCACGCTTCCTCAGGTCCAGTGCCCACACTGGGGCCCCATAAAGGGCCATGGATCGCACGATCCCCGCATAGAGCCTCCGGCAGGAGGCGTTTGGACCCCCCAGATTGGGCAGAAGCCGCTTGAAGGCAGCTCCGGCCCGCCCCAGTCTGGGAGCCAAACGTCGGAAGTGCTCGACGAAGTTCCACCGGCTATCGAGAACGAGTCCCAGATACTTGATCGTCGACCCGACGCCGATGTGAACCCCTCCTACCGTGATTTGGGATCCCGGTGGTGGCCTGCTCCGAGGACCATGAAAGCACATGGCCTCGGACTTGTGCAAGGCCACCTCGAGACCCAATTGCCGGATCCTATCCACGACTATCGCAACCCCGCGTGTCATTAGTTCGGCCGCCGCCTGGTACGACCCCCCCTGAGCCAGGACGAGCGTGTCGTCAGCGTAGCATACTACGCTGACGCCGCTAGGGAGGCCGGCGCGCAGCACCCAGTCGTAGCCGATGTCCCACAGGTACGGCCCCACAACCGCTCCCTGTGGAACACCGCACGACATCTCTCGCCGAATCCACTCTCCCTCGTGACCGGGGTAGATGACGGCCCTATCCGTCAGATAGGCCTCGACCGCGCGACGGAGGTAGGTCGGCATCCGGTGATACCGGAGTGCCTCCCTAATGCAACTCCAGGGCATGGTGTTGAAGGCGTTGGCGATGTCAAGAGACACCGCCAAGACGACCTTGCCCCGGGATACCGCTTCCCCCGTCGTGAGAGCTCTCACGCGCATGATGGCATCCACCGTTGAGCGCCCCGTGCGGAAACCGAACTGGTTCTCCGCCAGATCCGGCCCCACCCTCACCAAGTGCGCGACGAGGCGGTTTGCAATGACTCTTTCAAAGAGCTTGCCCACCTCGTCGAGCAGCACGATGGGCCGGTATGCGGACGGAGAGTCCGCAGGGCGCTCCGGCTTCTTAATGAGGACCAGTTTCCCCGTCTTCCAACGAAGTGGAAACTGGCCCCTCTCCAAACATGCGCTGAAGAGCCCCCTCAGTCGAGGCCCGAGAGCCTCCAAGGCCAGGACCCAGGCTTTTCCAGGCAAGCCGTCGGGTCCTGGGGCGGTATTCTTGGCCCTCAGCCGGTTAACCGCCACTCTCAGGTCTACCTCGGTCACTTCCGGGACATCGTCGCCGTCGTCGCCGTCGTCGCTGTGGTCCGCAACAGGCACCGCAGGTGGCGGAGCCATGGGCGGGGGAGTGTGCTCGCCTCGCGAAGGGAACAGAGCGCTCACCACGTCCTCAACGAGCTGGGGCCGGAGACTCTGCGTCAACGGGGGTGCCCAGGTGCGGAGTTTATCCCGCACCATTTTGTAAGGGCGTCCCCATGGGTCCCCGTTCAGAGACTCCAGCATCTCCTTACGGGCCAGATCTTTGGCCCGCAGGATCCCCGCTCGGAGGGCGGTCTTCGCCGCTCTGTATTCCTCGTATAGCTCCGCCTCCCTGGCCTGCGCATCCGGAGGGCGGATGCGAAGCCTGCGTTGCCTGGTGTACTGGCGCCGTGCAGCAACGCACGCCTCGCGTAGCGCTGCCAGCTCTCGCGACCACCAGTACACCTGGCGGCGGGCGCTTCCTGGCCGGACCCGGGGCATTGCCACGTCACATATCTCGGACATGGCCTCCCGGAACCACTCCGCCTCGTCGTTGATGTCGGCAGGCCTGTCTGGTGGTGACACCCAGGCCTGCACTATCGAGGCTTCCAGGAGAAGCTCCCGGTCCAGCTGCTTCAGCGCCCACCGCGGACCACTCGGGGCCTGTCGGACCGACGCGGTCGAGGTCTGGGCGGAGACGTCAAACCGGATATACCGGTGGTCGGAATGGGTCTCCACCTCCTCTAAGACGCGCCAGTCAACGACACGCTGTAACAGAGCAGGGCTGGCGAACGAGATGTCCACCACTGACTCGCCCTGCATCCGCACACACGTGGGGACAGTACCCCGGTTTAGGACGACCAGGCCTGTCTCCAGAGCCCAGTCCTCCACCATCCTACCCCTCGTGTCCGTGTAACGGGAACCCCAAGCCAAATGTTTGGCGTTGAAGTCCCCGAGAACGAGCACGGGGAGGGAACGATACCCGGCGACGACGTCAACCAACTCCGTAAGGGAGATGTGGAATTCGCGCGAGGGTTCGGCTCGGGGAGAAGTAGACACCCACCACGACAATCTCCCCGAACCGTGCTGCTACGCAACCCCGTCCTCTCTTGACACTCTCGAGGGACGGGGTGCCGGCGGCGGCCGACGAAATTAGGGTCACTGAGCCGTCCAGGTCCTCCACCCAGTTCTCCCTGGGCGGGACAAAATACGGCTCAGCGACAACGGCGATATTTATCGACCACTGCGCCATGCTCTGGAGCAACAGGTCCTGAGCAGCGGCGCAGTGGTTGATGTTCGCCTGGAGGAGGCGTAATGGAGCCGTTATTGACATTCCATTACTGCCTCCTCCCGAGCCCCCTGTGAAGACTCGGCTGCGGCCGTCGCGGCTGTCGTAGTGGCAGCGGCGACGGCGGCGGCACCGGCGACGGTGGCGGCAGACGCGGCGACGGTGGCGGCGGCTGCTGCGGCGGAGACGGCGACGGCGGAGGGCTTTCTCCTACCACCGGCGTTGGCGGGTGGGGCGCAGGCCTTGCCCCCAGCCCAGTGGTCGGCCGGCTTGCCAGCTGCCGCACATGCTACGCAGTGCGGCGCGGCGCTACACGAGCCGGCCATGTGACCGGGCTGACCACAGCGGAAGCAAAGCCCGCTGCGGTCCACCTCCGAGGTGCACATAGCTCCCGCGTGGTTGCCCACATGGCAGCGGAAGCACCTCAGAGGTCTGGGTTCTAGCAGTTTTACCTGCGCAGACACCCAGCCAACGAGTAGCCTTCGGCCCTCCGCGATCTTCTTGGCCGCCGTCACGGGGCAGCTCACCACAGTGGTTCGCGTTCCCGTGTGGTCAGGACGTATGGTGCCCGCCTTTACTTGCTCGGCAGAGCACCCCCCCGTCCTGACGACGGCGGCCACCACCTCCTCCGCCGTGACGGAGTCGTCCAGGCCCAATATGCGCATGTCGATACACTTACTGGGCCTGGACACTCGGACTTCGTCCGCGCTCAAGGACGCCCTCAGCCTTTCGGCTAGGGCGTCCGCGGTCGGACCGCTGGATGCTCCGGGGATCTCCAGCATCCTGGCCCCGGTCATAGTGACCTTGAGCCGGAGGCCCCCGACGATGCCGAGCTCACCAAGGCTCACCGCCTCCTTGGCCTTGGTGAGCACGTCCCCGTATGTAACGCCCCTCTTGACCGCTTCCGGCTGCAGTGTAATCACTACAGCCGCGGTCTTCGGGGCGCTGAGCTTCGCAGCGATCCTCTTGGCCTTTTGCCGCCGCTTCCTGTCGCGCTTTTTGGCTGCCCTGGCTGCCTTTCCGGCCTTCCTCTTCTCCCCGGCCACTTGCCAACCGGCTTCTACTTCAGCCGCAGGAGATTTGGAAGACGGGGGCTTTGAAGGCGGTTGCACTGCCGGCGCTGGAGCCTTCGCCGCCCGTGCAGCCGCCCCACCTTTCTTCTTGGCCGGTGCCGATTTCGCCGGTGCCTTAGCAGGAGCTGGCTCAGCTCCTGGGTTGGCCCGGCCGGTCGGCACCGGTGTGACAGCCACGGCAGCCGCATAAGTAGCCGCCTTCTGCTCTGCCGCCTTCTTACTCGCCGCTAGCGGGGGGCGAAGCACGATGCCCTCCAGGACGGAGAACCGTTCCCGGAAGGCGGCCATCTCCTGCCGCACGAGGTCCAGCACCTGGTTCTCGAGCGGCACGGAACGGCCATCGTCCTTGCGCCCCCCTTGAGGCACCTCTCTCGAGCTGGAGCTGGAGCTGGAGCTGACTCCCCGGAGCCCGGCTAAGTCTGCCCGGAGCCTCTCATTCTCCTTTTGGAGAAGCTCCAGTGTGGTCGCCAAGCGGGCGACCTCCGCCCGCAGCCCAGACATTTCGTCCGTGGGCGCGGGCGGAGACCCGCGGTGGAAGTAGGCTTCCTCCGCTGCCGCCAGGATGGAGGCTGCGGCCGCGCTGCAGGCCTTGTTCCTGCTTGGCAAGATGCGCTTCTTGGCCACATCGCGGAGCGCAGCCTCCACCACTTCGGCAAACCCAGCCGTTACTCCGGGGCGCCCGTCCTCCTTGGTCAGCCCCTCAGCCCGCTCTTCGTCTTCTAGGGAGGCAGGCCTTCTCCCATTGGTCCCCTCCCGGCCCCTACCCCGCCTGCTGGTGGGGATTTTCCTGGCCGAAGCCAGCTCCTCATTCGAGGTCGACCTCTGGTCGTCCTCCTCTCTGGGCCGCTTGCGGAAGAACTCAGTGTTCTCCGCAGCAGCCCTCACTCCCTCGCGTCTAGAGCTCGCCGAGCTGGCGTCTGATGCAGAGTCGGAATCCGACCCCGCTTCTCCTCGCCGCTCAGGCGAGCCCTTCCTCCAAAATTTGGAGGGAATATCCGCGGTACGCCTGCCCGACACCTTGTCAGGCGAATTAAAATGAAAACCGATCATTTCCTCAAAGGAGGGTTGTGTGGATCGGGGGCCTCCTCGGCCCGTGTTGCCAATGGCAATCGGAAGATGGATAGCATTGTTGCCCCCCCCAGAATACGAGGGGCTTGACGCACGAGGCGTGGCGGATTCCCGAACTGCTGTGCAGTCCGGACCGCCCTGGGGTATATCTTCTCTTTCAATGCTATCCATTATATTTTCCTTTTTAAGGGTGCGGTCCCTTTCTCCCCTTCACTCTCAGTGCTTGCTCGCTGCCCTCACAGTCACGTCTGATGATCAGACGCGTACCAGAGAGCAGCGAGCAAGCCAATGAGACGCACACCGTCCGAGGACCCGAACACTGCTCAAGTCTCCGAACGGTGTGCCCCTCTTGTGTCTCTCTTGGTCTGGTCTCTCACTTGGGACCTTCCGGCATGAGTGGCTCTACCGGCAAAGCCCCCAAGATCATTGAGACACGCAAGCCCCACCACGACGACAACGTGGAGACACGATTGGTGGGGCGACAGTGCTTCCTTAGGTGGATTTTGAGGTATGTACCTATGTATGAAAATTACTAATTAATTAATTTTTTACAGATTCCCTGGAGCCAGACGCGCGGGCGAGGTGTCAGGAGAAGCGTCTCGGCGCGGGCTAGCTAGCTGTGACGTTTTCGGGAATAAGGGTTGAACAAAATTTTTAGGGGTGGTCAAAAAACCAGTTTTTTCAGGCAAAAAACGTGTTTTCAGCGACCGGGAAGGGTTTCAATTCGCGCACAGCGCCGGGAACCCAAGGTTAGTATGGCGAAAACACGATTCCGCAAACAGGAAGAAAATCAAATGAAGGGTTCCGTAGTTAGAACCAGGTAAGTATGAAGAATTTAGTGAAAAAGGGGTTGGTGCCAAAATTAAAACCACCCTTGCAGATTTGTCAAAAATATTGCGTCAATAAGTTAGGGGACGCCTATTAAAGTTTTCTGGAACAGAAAACCGCTTCAAAAACGCAGTCCAGACGCCCAAGAAATTACGATTTTTGTTTCGACAGTGCTTCCTTAGGTGGATTTTGAGGTATGTACCTATGTATGAAAATTACTAATTAATTAATTTTTTACAGATTCCCTGGAGCCAGACGCGCGGGCGAGGTGTCAGGAGAAGCGTCTCGGCGCGGGCTAGCTAGCTGTGACGTTTTCGGGAATAAGGGTTGAACAAAATTTTTAGGGGTGGTCAAAAAACCAGTTTTTTCAGGCAAAAAACGTGTTTTCAGCGACCGGGAAGGGTTTCAATTCGCGCACAGCGCCGGGAACCCAAGGTTAGTATGGCGAAAACACGATTCCGCAAACAGGAAGAAAATCAAATGAAGGGTTCCGTAGTTAGAACCAGGTAAGTATGAAGAATTTAGTGAAAAAGGGGTTGGTGCCAAAATTAAAACCACCCTTGCAGATTTGTCAAAAATATTGCGTCAATAAGTTAGGGGACGCCTATTAAAGTTTTCTGGAACAGAAAACCGCTTCAAAAACGCAGTCCAGACGCCCAAGAAATTACGATTTTTGTTTCGACAGTGCTTCCTTAGGTGGATTTTGAGGTATGTACCTATGTATGAAAATTACTAATTAATTAATTTTTTACAGATTCCCTGGAGCCAGACGCGCGGGCGAGGTGTCAGGAGAAGCGTCTCGGCGCGGGCTAGCTAGCTGTGACGTTTTCGGGAATAAGGGTTGAACAAAATTTTTAGGGGTGGTCAAAAAACCAGTTTTTTCAGGCAAAAAACGTGTTTTCAGCGACCGGGAAGGGTTTCAATTCGCGCACAGCGCCGGGAACCCAAGGTTAGTATGGCGAAAACACGATTCCGCAAACAGGAAGAAAATCAAATGAAGGGTTCCGTAGTTAGAACCAGGTAAGTATGAAGAATTTAGTGAAAAAGGGGTTGGTGCCAAAATTAAAACCACCCTTGCAGATTTGTCAAAAATATTGCGTCAATAAGTTAGGGGACGCCTATTAAAGTTTTCTGGAACAGAAAACCGCTTCAAAAACGCAGTCCAGACGCCCAAGAAATTACGATTTTTGTTTCGACAGTGCTTCCTTAGGTGGATTTTGAGGTATGTACCTATGTATGAAAATTACTAATTAATTAATTTTTTACAGATTCCCTGGAGCCAGACGCGCGGGCGAGGTGTCAGGAGAAGCGTCTCGGCGCGGGCTAGCTAGCTGTGACGTTTTCGGGAATAAGGGTTGAACAAAATTTTTAGGGGTGGTCAAAAAACCAGTTTTTTCAGGCAAAAAACGTGTTTTCAGCGACCGGGAAGGGTTTCAATTCGCGCACAGCGCCGGGAACCCAAGGTTAGTATGGCGAAAACACGATTCCGCAAACAGGAAGAAAATCAAATGAAGGGTTCCGTAGTTAGAACCAGGTAAGTATGAAGAATTTAGTGAAAAAGGGGTTGGTGCCAAAATTAAAACCACCCTTGCAGATTTGTCAAAAATATTGCGTCAATAAGTTAGGGGACGCCTATTAAAGTTTTCTGGAACAGAAAACCGCTTCAAAAACGCAGTCCAGACGCCCAAGAAATTACGATTTTTGTTTCGACAGTGCTTCCTTAGGTGGATTTTGAGGTATGTACCTATGTATGAAAATTACTAATTAATTAATTTTTTACAGATTCCCTGGAGCCAGACGCGCGGGCGAGGTGTCAGGAGAAGCGTCTCGGCGCGGGCTAGCTAGCTGTGACGTTTTCGGGAATAAGGGTTGAACAAAATTTTTAGGGGTGGTCAAAAAACCAGTTTTTTCAGGCAAAAAACGTGTTTTCAGCGACCGGGAAGGGTTTCAATTCGCGCACAGCGCCGGGAACCCAAGGTTAGTATGGCGAAAACACGATTCCGCAAACAGGAAGAAAATCAAATGAAGGGTTCCGTAGTTAGAACCAGGTAAGTATGAAGAATTTAGTGAAAAAGGGGTTGGTGCCAAAATTAAAACCACCCTTGCAGATTTGTCAAAAATATTGCGTCAATAAGTTAGGGGACGCCTATTAAAGTTTTCTGGAACAGAAAACCGCTTCAAAAACGCAGTCCAGACGCCCAAGAAATTACGATTTTTGTTTCGACAGTGCTTCCTTAGGTGGATTTTGAGGTATGTACCTATGTATGAAAATTACTAATTAATTAATTTTTTACAGATTCCCTGGAGCCAGACGCGCGGGCGAGGTGTCAGGAGAAGCGTCTCGGCGCGGGCTAGCTAGCTGTGACGTTTTCGGGAATAAGGGTTGAACAAAATTTTTAGGGGTGGTCAAAAAACCAGTTTTTTCAGGCAAAAAACGTGTTTTCAGCGACCGGGAAGGGTTTCAATTCGCGCACAGCGCCGGGAACCCAAGGTTAGTATGGCGAAAACACGATTCCGCAAACAGGAAGAAAATCAAATGAAGGGTTCCGTAGTTAGAACCAGGTAAGTATGAAGAATTTAGTGAAAAAGGGGTTGGTGCCAAAATTAAAACCACCCTTGCAGATTTGTCAAAAATATTGCGTCAATAAGTTAGGGGACGCCTATTAAAGTTTTCTGGAACAGAAAACCGCTTCAAAAACGCAGTCCAGACGCCCAAGAAATTACGATTTTTGTTTCGACAGTGCTTCCTTAGGTGGATTTTGAGGTATGTACCTATGTATGAAAATTACTAATTAATTAATTTTTTACAGATTCCCTGGAGCCAGACGCGCGGGCGAGGTGTCAGGAGAAGCGTCTCGGCGCGGGCTAGCTAGCTGTGACGTTTTCGGGAATAAGGGTTGAACAAAATTTTTAGGGGTGGTCAAAAAACCAGTTTTTTCAGGCAAAAAACGTGTTTTCAGCGACCGGGAAGGGTTTCAATTCGCGCACAGCGCCGGGAACCCAAGGTTAGTATGGCGAAAACACGATTCCGCAAACAGGAAGAAAATCAAATGAAGGGTTCCGTAGTTAGAACCAGGTAAGTATGAAGAATTTAGTGAAAAAGGGGTTGGTGCCAAAATTAAAACCACCCTTGCAGATTTGTCAAAAATATTGCGTCAATAAGTTAGGGGACGCCTATTAAAGTTTTCTGGAACAGAAAACCGCTTCAAAAACGCAGTCCAGACGCCCAAGAAATTACGATTTTTGTTTCGACAGTGCTTCCTTAGGTGGATTTTGAGGTATGTACCTATGTATGAAAATTACTAATTAATTAATTTTTTACAGATTCCCTGGAGCCAGACGCGCGGGCGAGGTGTCAGGAGAAGCGTCTCGGCGCGGGCTAGCTAGCTGTGACGTTTTCGGGAATAAGGGTTGAACAAAATTTTTAGGGGTGGTCAAAAAACCAGTTTTTTCAGGCAAAAAACGTGTTTTCAGCGACCGGGAAGGGTTTCAATTCGCGCACAGCGCCGGGAACCCAAGGTTAGTATGGCGAAAACACGATTCCGCAAACAGGAAGAAAATCAAATGAAGGGTTCCGTAGTTAGAACCAGGTAAGTATGAAGAATTTAGTGAAAAAGGGGTTGGTGCCAAAATTAAAACCACCCTTGCAGATTTGTCAAAAATATTGCGTCAATAAGTTAGGGGACGCCTATTAAAGTTTTCTGGAACAGAAAACCGCTTCAAAAACGCAGTCCAGACGCCCAAGAAATTACGATTTTTGTTTCGACAGTGCTTCCTTAGGTGGATTTTGAGGTATGTACCTATGTATGAAAATTACTAATTAATTAATTTTTTACAGATTCCCTGGAGCCAGACGCGCGGGCGAGGTGTCAGGAGAAGCGTCTCGGCGCGGGCTAGCTAGCTGTGACGTTTTCGGGAATAAGGGTTGAACAAAATTTTTAGGGGTGGTCAAAAAACCAGTTTTTTCAGGCAAAAAACGTGTTTTCAGCGACCGGGAAGGGTTTCAATTCGCGCACAGCGCCGGGAACCCAAGGTTAGTATGGCGAAAACACGATTCCGCAAACAGGAAGAAAATCAAATGAAGGGTTCCGTAGTTAGAACCAGGTAAGTATGAAGAATTTAGTGAAAAAGGGGTTGGTGCCAAAATTAAAACCACCCTTGCAGATTTGTCAAAAATATTGCGTCAATAAGTTAGGGGACGCCTATTAAAGTTTTCTGGAACAGAAAACCGCTTCAAAAACGCAGTCCAGACGCCCAAGAAATTACGATTTTTGTTTCGACAGTGCTTCCTTAGGTGGATTTTGAGGTATGTACCTATGTATGAAAATTACTAATTAATTAATTTTTTACAGATTCCCTGGAGCCAGACGCGCGGGCGAGGTGTCAGGAGAAGCGTCTCGGCGCGGGCTAGCTAGCTGTGACGTTTTCGGGAATAAGGGTTGAACAAAATTTTTAGGGGTGGTCAAAAAACCAGTTTTTTCAGGCAAAAAACGTGTTTTCAGCGACCGGGAAGGGTTTCAATTCGCGCACAGCGCCGGGAACCCAAGGTTAGTATGGCGAAAACACGATTCCGCAAACAGGAAGAAAATCAAATGAAGGGTTCCGTAGTTAGAACCAGGTAAGTATGAAGAATTTAGTGAAAAAGGGGTTGGTGCCAAAATTAAAACCACCCTTGCAGATTTGTCAAAAATATTGCGTCAATAAGTTAGGGGACGCCTATTAAAGTTTTCTGGAACAGAAAACCGCTTCAAAAACGCAGTCCAGACGCCCAAGAAATTACGATTTTTGTTTCGACAGTGCTTCCTTAGGTGGATTTTGAGGTATGTACCTATGTATGAAAATTACTAATTAATTAATTTTTTACAGATTCCCTGGAGCCAGACGCGCGGGCGAGGTGTCAGGAGAAGCGTCTCGGCGCGGGCTAGCTAGCTGTGACGTTTTCGGGAATAAGGGTTGAACAAAATTTTTAGGGGTGGTCAAAAAACCAGTTTTTTCAGGCAAAAAACGTGTTTTCAGCGACCGGGAAGGGTTTCAATTCGCGCACAGCGCCGGGAACCCAAGGTTAGTATGGCGAAAACACGATTCCGCAAACAGGAAGAAAATCAAATGAAGGGTTCCGTAGTTAGAACCAGGTAAGTATGAAGAATTTAGTGAAAAAGGGGTTGGTGCCAAAATTAAAACCACCCTTGCAGATTTGTCAAAAATATTGCGTCAATAAGTTAGGGGACGCCTATTAAAGTTTTCTGGAACAGAAAACCGCTTCAAAAACGCAGTCCAGACGCCCAAGAAATTACGATTTTTGTTTCGACAGTGCTTCCTTAGGTGGATTTTGAGGTATGTACCTATGTATGAAAATTACTAATTAATTAATTTTTTACAGATTCCCTGGAGCCAGACGCGCGGGCGAGGTGTCAGGAGAAGCGTCTCGGCGCGGGCTAGCTAGCTGTGACGTTTTCGGGAATAAGGGTTGAACAAAATTTTTAGGGGTGGTCAAAAAACCAGTTTTTTCAGGCAAAAAACGTGTTTTCAGCGACCGGGAAGGGTTTCAATTCGCGCACAGCGCCGGGAACCCAAGGTTAGTATGGCGAAAACACGATTCCGCAAACAGGAAGAAAATCAAATGAAGGGTTCCGTAGTTAGAACCAGGTAAGTATGAAGAATTTAGTGAAAAAGGGGTTGGTGCCAAAATTAAAACCACCCTTGCAGATTTGTCAAAAATATTGCGTCAATAAGTTAGGGGACGCCTATTAAAGTTTTCTGGAACAGAAAACCGCTTCAAAAACGCAGTCCAGACGCCCAAGAAATTACGATTTTTGTTTCGACAGTGCTTCCTTAGGTGGATTTTGAGGTATGTACCTATGTATGAAAATTACTAATTAATTAATTTTTTACAGATTCCCTGGAGCCAGACGCGCGGGCGAGGTGTCAGGAGAAGCGTCTCGGCGCGGGCTAGCTAGCTGTGACGTTTTCGGGAATAAGGGTTGAACAAAATTTTTAGGGTGTGGTCAAAAAACCAGTTTTTTCAGGCAAAAAACGTGTTTTCAGCGACCGGGAAGGGTTTCAATTCGCGCACAGCGCCGGGAACCCAAGGTTAGTATGGCGAAAACACGATTCCGCAAACAGGAAGAAAATCAAATGAAGGGTTCCGTAGTTAGAACCAGGTAAGTATGAAGAATTTAGTGAAAAAGGGGTTGGTGCCAAAATTAAAACCACCCTTGCAGATTTGTCAAAAATATTGCGTCAATAAGTTAGGGGACGCCTATTAAAGTTTTCTGGAACAGAAAACCGCTTCAAAAACGCAGTCCAGACGCCCAAGAAATTACGATTTTTGTTTCGACAGTGCTTCCTTAGGTGGATTTTGAGGTATGTACCTATGTATGAAAATTACTAATTAATTAATTTTTTACAGATTCCCTGGAGCCAGACGCGCGGGCGAGGTGTCAGGAGAAGCGTCTCGGCGCGGGCTAGCTAGCTGTGACGTTTTCGGGAATAAGGGTTGAACAAAATTTTTAGGGGTGGTCAAAAAACCAGTTTTTTCAGGCAAAAAACGTGTTTTCAGCGACCGGGAAGGGTTTCAATTCGCGCACAGCGCCGGGAACCCAAGGTTAGTATGGCGAAAACACGATTCCGCAAACAGGAAGAAAATCAAATGAAGGGTTCCGTAGTTAGAACCAGGTAAGTATGAAGAATTTAGTGAAAAAGGGGTTGGTGCCAAAATTAAAACCACCCTTGCAGATTTGTCAAAAATATTGCGTCAATAAGTTAGGGGACGCCTATTAAAGTTTTCTGGAACAGAAAACCGCTTCAAAAACGCAGTCCAGACGCCCAAGAAATTACGATTTTTGTTTCGACAGTGCTTCCTTAGGTGGATTTTGAGGTATGTACCTATGTATGAAAATTACTAATTAATTAATTTTTTACAGATTCCCTGGAGCCAGACGCGCGGGCGAGGTGTCAGGAGAAGCGTCTCGGCGCGGGCTAGCTAGCTGTGACGTTTTCGGGAATAAGGGTTGAACAAAATTTTTAGGGGTGGTCAAAAAACCAGTTTTTTCAGGCAAAAAACGTGTTTTCAGCGACCGGGAAGGGTTTCAATTCGCGCACAGCGCCGGGAACCCAAGGTTAGTATGGCGAAAACACGATTCCGCAAACAGGAAGAAAATCAAATGAAGGGTTCCGTAGTTAGAACCAGGTAAGTATGAAGAATTTAGTGAAAAAGGGGTTGGTGCCAAAATTAAAACCACCCTTGCAGATTTGTCAAAAATATTGCGTCAATAAGTTAGGGGACGCCTATTAAAGTTTTCTGGAACAGAAAACCGCTTCAAAAACGCAGTCCAGACGCCCAAGAAATTACGATTTTTGTTTCGACAGTGCTTCCTTAGGTGGATTTTGAGGTATGTACCTATGTATGAAAATTACTAATTAATTAATTTTTTACAGATTCCCTGGAGCCAGACGCGCGGGCGAGGTGTCAGGAGAAGCGTCTCGGCGCGGGCTAGCTAGCTGTGACGTTTTCGGGAATAAGGGTTGAACAAAATTTTTAGGGGTGGTCAAAAAACCAGTTTTTTCAGGCAAAAAACGTGTTTTCAGCGACCGGGAAGGGTTTCAATTCGCGCACAGCGCCGGGAACCCAAGGTTAGTATGGCGAAAACACGATTCCGCAAACAGGAAGAAAATCAAATGAAGGGTTCCGTAGTTAGAACCAGGTAAGTATGAAGAATTTAGTGAAAAAGGGGTTGGTGCCAAAATTAAAACCACCCTTGCAGATTTGTCAAAAATATTGCGTCAATAAGTTAGGGGACGCCTATTAAAGTTTTCTGGAACAGAAAACCGCTTCAAAAACGCAGTCCAGACGCCCAAGAAATTACGATTTTTGTTTCGACAGTGCTTCCTTAGGTGGATTTTGAGGTATGTACCTATGTATGAAAATTACTAATTAATTAATTTTTTACAGATTCCCTGGAGCCAGACGCGCGGGCGAGGTGTCAGGAGAAGCGTCTCGGCGCGGGCTAGCTAGCTGTGACGTTTTCGGGAATAAGGGTTGAACAAAATTTTTAGGGGTGGTCAAAAAACCAGTTTTTTCAGGCAAAAAACGTGTTTTCAGCGACCGGGAAGGGTTTCAATTCGCGCACAGCGCCGGGAACCCAAGGTTAGTATGGCGAAAACACGATTCCGCAAACAGGAAGAAAATCAAATGAAGGGTTCCGTAGTTAGAACCAGGTAAGTATGAAGAATTTAGTGAAAAAGGGGTTGGTGCCAAAATTAAAACCACCCTTGCAGATTTGTCAAAAATATTGCGTCAATAAGTTAGGGGACGCCTATTAAAGTTTTCTGGAACAGAAAACCGCTTCAAAAACGCAGTCCAGACGCCCAAGAAATTACGATTTTTGTTTCGACAGTGCTTCCTTAGGTGGATTTTGAGGTATGTACCTATGTATGAAAATTACTAATTAATTAATTTTTTACAGATTCCCTGGAGCCAGACGCGCGGGCGAGGTGTCAGGAGAAGCGTCTCGGCGCGGGCTAGCTAGCTGTGACGTTTTCGGGAATAAGGGTTGAACAAAATTTTTAGGGGTGGTCAAAAAACCAGTTTTTTCAGGCAAAAAACGTGTTTTCAGCGACCGGGAAGGGTTTCAATTCGCGCACAGCGCCGGGAACCCAAGGTTAGTATGGCGAAAACACGATTCCGCAAACAGGAAGAAAATCAAATGAAGGGTTCCGTAGTTAGAACCAGGTAAGTATGAAGAATTTAGTGAAAAAGGGGTTGGTGCCAAAATTAAAACCACCCTTGCAGATTTGTCAAAAATATTGCGTCAATAAGTTAGGGGACGCCTATTAAAGTTTTCTGGAACAGAAAACCGCTTCAAAAACGCAGTCCAGACGCCCAAGAAATTACGATTTTTGTTTCGACAGTGCTTCCTTAGGTGGATTTTGAGGTATGTACCTATGTATGAAAATTACTAATTAATTAATTTTTTACAGATTCCCTGGAGCCAGACGCGCGGGCGAGGTGTCAGGAGAAGCGTCTCGGCGCGGGCTAGCTAGCTGTGACGTTTTCGGGAATAAGGGTTGAACAAAATTTTTAGGGGTGGTCAAAAAACCAGTTTTTTCAGGCAAAAAACGTGTTTTCAGCGACCGGGAAGGGTTTCAATTCGCGCACAGCGCCGGGAACCCAAGGTTAGTATGGCGAAAACACGATTCCGCAAACAGGAAGAAAATCAAATGAAGGGTTCCGTAGTTAGAACCAGGTAAGTATGAAGAATTTAGTGAAAAAGGGGTTGGTGCCAAAATTAAAACCACCCTTGCAGATTTGTCAAAAATATTGCGTCAATAAGTTAGGGGACGCCTATTAAAGTTTTCTGGAACAGAAAACCGCTTCAAAAACGCAGTCCAGACGCCCAAGAAATTACGATTTTTGTTTCGACAGTGCTTCCTTAGGTGGATTTTGAGGTATGTACCTATGTATGAAAATTACTAATTAATTAATTTTTTACAGATTCCCTGGAGCCAGACGCGCGGGCGAGGTGTCAGGAGAAGCGTCTCGGCGCGGGCTAGCTAGCTGTGACGTTTTCGGGAATAAGGGTTGAACAAAATTTTTAGGGGTGGTCAAAAAACCAGTTTTTTCAGGCAAAAAACGTGTTTTCAGCGACCGGGAAGGGTTTCAATTCGCGCACAGCGCCGGGAACCCAAGGTTAGTATGGCGAAAACACGATTCCGCAAACAGGAAGAAAATCAAATGAAGGGTTCCGTAGTTAGAACCAGGTAAGTATGAAGAATTTAGTGAAAAAGGGGTTGGTGCCAAAATTAAAACCACCCTTGCAGATTTGTCAAAAATATTGCGTCAATAAGTTAGGGGACGCCTATTAAAGTTTTCTGGAACAGAAAACCGCTTCAAAAACGCAGTCCAGACGCCCAAGAAATTACGATTTTTGTTTCGACAGTGCTTCCTTAGGTGGATTTTGAGGTATGTACCTATGTATGAAAATTACTAATTAATTAATTTTTTACAGATTCCCTGGAGCCAGACGCGCGGGCGAGGTGTCAGGAGAAGCGTCTCGGCGCGGGCTAGCTAGCTGTGACGTTTTCGGGAATAAGGGTTGAACAAAATTTTTAGGGGTGGTCAAAAAACCAGTTTTTTCAGGCAAAAAACGTGTTTTCAGCGACCGGGAAGGGTTTCAATTCGCGCACAGCGCCGGGAACCCAAGGTTAGTATGGCGAAAACACGATTCCGCAAACAGGAAGAAAATCAAATGAAGGGTTCCGTAGTTAGAACCAGGTAAGTATGAAGAATTTAGTGAAAAAGGGGTTGGTGCCAAAATTAAAACCACCCTTGCAGATTTGTCAAAAATATTGCGTCAATAAGTTAGGGGACGCCTATTAAAGTTTTCTGGAACAGAAAACCGCTTCAAAAACGCAGTCCAGACGCCCAAGAAATTACGATTTTTGTTTCGACAGTGCTTCCTTAGGTGGATTTTGAGGTATGTACCTATGTATGAAAATTACTAATTAATTAATTTTTTACAGATTCCCTGGAGCCAGACGCGCGGGCGAGGTGTCAGGAGAAGCGTCTCGGCGCGGGCTAGCTAGCTGTGACGTTTTCGGGAATAAGGGTTGAACAAAATTTTTAGGGGTGGTCAAAAAACCAGTTTTTTCAGGCAAAAAACGTGTTTTCAGCGACCGGGAAGGGTTTCAATTCGCGCACAGCGCCGGGAACCCAAGGTTAGTATGGCGAAAACACGATTCCGCAAACAGGAAGAAAATCAAATGAAGGGTTCCGTAGTTAGAACCAGGTAAGTATGAAGAATTTAGTGAAAAAGGGGTTGGTGCCAAAATTAAAACCACCCTTGCAGATTTGTCAAAAATATTGCGTCAATAAGTTAGGGGACGCCTATTAAAGTTTTCTGGAACAGAAAACCGCTTCAAAAACGCAGTCCAGACGCCCAAGAAATTACGATTTTTGTTTCGACAGTGCTTCCTTAGGTGGATTTTGAGGTATGTACCTATGTATGAAAATTACTAATTAATTAATTTTTTACAGATTCCCTGGAGCCAGACGCGCGGGCGAGGTGTCAGGAGAAGCGTCTCGGCGCGGGCTAGCTAGCTGTGACGTTTTCGGGAATAAGGGTTGAACAAAATTTTTAGGGGTGGTCAAAAAACCAGTTTTTTCAGGCAAAAAACGTGTTTTCAGCGACCGGGAAGGGTTTCAATTCGCGCACAGCGCCGGGAACCCAAGGTTAGTATGGCGAAAACACGATTCCGCAAACAGGAAGAAAATCAAATGAAGGGTTCCGTAGTTAGAACCAGGTAAGTATGAAGAATTTAGTGAAAAAGGGGTTGGTGCCAAAATTAAAACCACCCTTGCAGATTTGTCAAAAATATTGCGTCAATAAGTTAGGGGACGCCTATTAAAGTTTTCTGGAACAGAAAACCGCTTCAAAAACGCAGTCCAGACGCCCAAGAAATTACGATTTTTGTTTCGACAGTGCTTCCTTAGGTGGATTTTGAGGTATGTACCTATGTATGAAAATTACTAATTAATTAATTTTTTACAGATTCCCTGGAGCCAGACGCGCGGGCGAGGTGTCAGGAGAAGCGTCTCGGCGCGGGCTAGCTAGCTGTGACGTTTTCGGGAATAAGGGTTGAACAAAATTTTTAGGGGTGGTCAAAAAACCAGTTTTTTCAGGCAAAAAACGTGTTTTCAGCGACCGGGAAGGGTTTCAATTCGCGCACAGCGCCGGGAACCCAAGGTTAGTATGGCGAAAACACGATTCCGCAAACAGGAAGAAAATCAAATGAAGGGTTCCGTAGTTAGAACCAGGTAAGTATGAAGAATTTAGTGAAAAAGGGGTTGGTGCCAAAATTAAAACCACCCTTGCAGATTTGTCAAAAATATTGCGTCAATAAGTTAGGGGACGCCTATTAAAGTTTTCTGGAACAGAAAACCGCTTCAAAAACGCAGTCCAGACGCCCAAGAAATTACGATTTTTGTTTCGACAGTGCTTCCTTAGGTGGATTTTGAGGTATGTACCTATGTATGAAAATTACTAATTAATTAATTTTTTACAGATTCCCTGGAGCCAGACGCGCGGGCGAGGTGTCAGGAGAAGCGTCTCGGCGCGGGCTAGCTAGCTGTGACGTTTTCGGGAATAAGGGTTGAACAAAATTTTTAGGGGTGGTCAAAAAACCAGTTTTTTCAGGCAAAAAACGTGTTTTCAGCGACCGGGAAGGGTTTCAATTCGCGCACAGCGCCGGGAACCCAAGGTTAGTATGGCGAAAACACGATTCCGCAAACAGGAAGAAAATCAAATGAAGGGTTCCGTAGTTAGAACCAGGTAAGTATGAAGAATTTAGTGAAAAAGGGGTTGGTGCCAAAATTAAAACCACCCTTGCAGATTTGTCAAAAATATTGCGTCAATAAGTTAGGGGACGCCTATTAAAGTTTTCTGGAACAGAAAACCGCTTCAAAAACGCAGTCCAGACGCCCAAGAAATTACGATTTTTGTTTCGACAGTGCTTCCTTAGGTGGATTTTGAGGTATGTACCTATGTATGAAAATTACTAATTAATTAATTTTTTACAGATTCCCTGGAGCCAGACGCGCGGGCGAGGTGTCAGGAGAAGCGTCTCGGCGCGGGCTAGCTAGCTGTGACGTTTTCGGGAATAAGGGTTGAACAAAATTTTTAGGGGTGGTCAAAAAACCAGTTTTTTCAGGCAAAAAACGTGTTTTCAGCGACCGGGAAGGGTTTCAATTCGCGCACAGCGCCGGGAACCCAAGGTTAGTATGGCGAAAACACGATTCCGCAAACAGGAAGAAAATCAAATGAAGGGTTCCGTAGTTAGAACCAGGTAAGTATGAAGAATTTAGTGAAAAAGGGGTTGGTGCCAAAATTAAAACCACCCTTGCAGATTTGTCAAAAATATTGCGTCAATAAGTTAGGGGACGCCTATTAAAGTTTTCTGGAACAGAAAACCGCTTCAAAAACGCAGTCCAGACGCCCAAGAAATTACGATTTTTGTTTCGACAGTGCTTCCTTAGGTGGATTTTGAGGTATGTACCTATGTATGAAAATTACTAATTAATTAATTTTTTACAGATTCCCTGGAGCCAGACGCGCGGGCGAGGTGTCAGGAGAAGCGTCTCGGCGCGGGCTAGCTAGCTGTGACGTTTTCGGGAATAAGGGTTGAACAAAATTTTTAGGGGTGGTCAAAAAACCAGTTTTTTCAGGCAAAAAACGTGTTTTCAGCGACCGGGAAGGGTTTCAATTCGCGCACAGCGCCGGGAACCCAAGGTTAGTATGGCGAAAACACGATTCCGCAAACAGGAAGAAAATCAAATGAAGGGTTCCGTAGTTAGAACCAGGTAAGTATGAAGAATTTAGTGAAAAAGGGGTTGGTGCCAAAATTAAAACCACCCTTGCAGATTTGTCAAAAATATTGCGTCAATAAGTTAGGGGACGCCTATTAAAGTTTTCTGGAACAGAAAACCGCTTCAAAAACGCAGTCCAGACGCCCAAGAAATTACGATTTTTGTTTCGACAGTGCTTCCTTAGGTGGATTTTGAGGTATGTACCTATGTATGAAAATTACTAATTAATTAATTTTTTACAGATTCCCTGGAGCCAGACGCGCGGGCGAGGTGTCAGGAGAAGCGTCTCGGCGCGGGCTAGCTAGCTGTGACGTTTTCGGGAATAAGGGTTGAACAAAATTTTTAGGGGTGGTCAAAAAACCAGTTTTTTCAGGCAAAAAACGTGTTTTCAGCGACCGGGAAGGGTTTCAATTCGCGCACAGCGCCGGGAACCCAAGGTTAGTATGGCGAAAACACGATTCCGCAAACAGGAAGAAAATCAAATGAAGGGTTCCGTAGTTAGAACCAGGTAAGTATGAAGAATTTAGTGAAAAAGGGGTTGGTGCCAAAATTAAAACCACCCTTGCAGATTTGTCAAAAATATTGCGTCAATAAGTTAGGGGACGCCTATTAAAGTTTTCTGGAACAGAAAACCGCTTCAAAAACGCAGTCCAGACGCCCAAGAAATTACGATTTTTGTTTCGACAGTGCTTCCTTAGGTGGATTTTGAGGTATGTACCTATGTATGAAAATTACTAATTAATTAATTTTTTACAGATTCCCTGGAGCCAGACGCGCGGGCGAGGTGTCAGGAGAAGCGTCTCGGCGCGGGCTAGCTAGCTGTGACGTTTTCGGGAATAAGGGTTGAACAAAATTTTTAGGGGTGGTCAAAAAACCAGTTTTTTCAGGCAAAAAACGTGTTTTCAGCGACCGGGAAGGGTTTCAATTCGCGCACAGCGCCGGGAACCCAAGGTTAGTATGGCGAAAACACGATTCCGCAAACAGGAAGAAAATCAAATGAAGGGTTCCGTAGTTAGAACCAGGTAAGTATGAAGAATTTAGTGAAAAAGGGGTTGGTGCCAAAATTAAAACCACCCTTGCAGATTTGTCAAAAATATTGCGTCAATAAGTTAGGGGACGCCTATTAAAGTTTTCTGGAACAGAAAACCGCTTCAAAAACGCAGTCCAGACGCCCAAGAAATTACGATTTTTGTTTCGACAGTGCTTCCTTAGGTGGATTTTGAGGTATGTACCTATGTATGAAAATTACTAATTAATTAATTTTTTACAGATTCCCTGGAGCCAGACGCGCGGGCGAGGTGTCAGGAGAAGCGTCTCGGCGCGGGCTAGCTAGCTGTGACGTTTTCGGGAATAAGGGTTGAACAAAATTTTTAGGGGTGGTCAAAAAACCAGTTTTTTCAGGCAAAAAACGTGTTTTCAGCGACCGGGAAGGGTTTCAATTCGCGCACAGCGCCGGGAACCCAAGGTTAGTATGGCGAAAACACGATTCCGCAAACAGGAAGAAAATCAAATGAAGGGTTCCGTAGTTAGAACCAGGTAAGTATGAAGAATTTAGTGAAAAAGGGGTTGGTGCCAAAATTAAAACCACCCTTGCAGATTTGTCAAAAATATTGCGTCAATAAGTTAGGGGACGCCTATTAAAGTTTTCTGGAACAGAAAACCGCTTCAAAAACGCAGTCCAGACGCCCAAGAAATTACGATTTTTGTTTCGACAGTGCTTCCTTAGGTGGATTTTGAGGTATGTACCTATGTATGAAAATTACTAATTAATTAATTTTTTACAGATTCCCTGGAGCCAGACGCGCGGGCGAGGTGTCAGGAGAAGCGTCTCGGCGCGGGCTAGCTAGCTGTGACGTTTTCGGGAATAAGGGTTGAACAAAATTTTTAGGGGTGGTCAAAAAACCAGTTTTTTCAGGCAAAAAACGTGTTTTCAGCGACCGGGAAGGGTTTCAATTCGCGCACAGCGCCGGGAACCCAAG
>CANDNS010000002.1:0-61302 GCA_947386135.1 Melanchra persicariae
AATGAAGGGTTCCGTAGTTAGAACCAGGTAAGTATGAAGAATTTAGTGAAAAAGGGGTTGGTGCCAAAATTAAAACCACCCTTGCAGATTTGTCAAAAATATTGCGTCAATAAGTTACGGGACGCCTATTAAAGTTTTCTGGAACAGAAAACCGCTTCAAAAACGCAGTCCAGACGCCCAAGAAATTACGATTTTTGTTTCGACAGTGCTTCCTTAGGTGGATTTTGAGGTATGTACCTATGTATGAAAATTACTAATTAATTAATTTTTTACAGATTCCCTGGAGCCAGACGCGCGGGCGAGGTGTCAGGAAGAAAGCGTCTCGGCGCGGGCTAGCTAGCTGTGACGTTTTCGGGAATAAGGGTTGAACAAAATTTTTAGGGGTGGTCAAAAAACCAGTTTTTTCAGGCAAAAAACGTGTTTTCAGCGACCGGGAAGGGTTTCAATTCGCGCACAGCGCCGGGAACCCAAGGTTAGTATGGCGAAAACACGATTCCGCAAACAGAATGAAATCTAATGAAGGGTTCCGTAGTTAGAACCAGGTAAGTATGAAGAATTTAGTGAAAAAGGGGTTGGTGCCAAAATTAAAACCACCCTTGCAGATTTGTCAAAAATATTGCGTCAATAAGTTACGGGACGCCTATTAAAGTTTTCTGGAACAGAAAACCGCTTCAAAAACGCAGTCCAGACGCCCAAGAAATTACGATTTTTGTTTCGACAGTGCTTCCTTAGGTGGATTTTGAGGTATGTACCTATGTATGAAAATTACTAATTAATTAATTTTTTACAGATTCCCTGGAGCCAGACGCGCGGGCGAGGTGTCAGGAGAAGCGTCTCGGCGCGGGCTAGCTAGCTGTGACGTTTTCGGGAATAAGGGTTGAACAAAATTTTTAGGGGTGGTCAAAAAACCAGTTTTTTCAGGCAAAAAACGTGTTTTCAGCGACCGGGAAGGGTTTCAATTCGCGCACAGCGCCGGGAACCCAAGGTTAGTATGGCGAAAACACGATTCCGCAAACAGAATGAAAATCTAATGAAGGGTTCCGTAGTTAGAACCAGGTAAGTATGAAGAATTTAGTGAAAAAGGGGTTGGTGCCAAAATTAAAACCACCCTTGCAGATTTGTCAAAAATATTGCGTCAATAAGTTACGGGACGCCTATTAAAGTTTTCTGGAACAGAAAACCGCTTCAAAAACGCAGTCCAGACGCCCAAGAAATTACGATTTTTGTTTCGACAGTGCTTCCTTAGGTGGATTTTGAGGTATGTACCTATGTATGAAAATTACTAATTAATTAATTTTTTACAGATTCCCTGGAGCCAGACGCGCGGGCGAGGTGTCAGGAGAAGCGTCTCGGCGCGGGCTAGCTAGCTGTGACGTTTTCGGGAATAAGGGTTGAACAAAATTTTTAGGGGTGGTCAAAAAACCAGTTTTTTCAGGCAAAAAACGTGTTTTCAGCGACCGGGAAGGGTTTCAATTCGCGCACAGCGCCGGGAACCCAAGGTTAGTATGGCGAAAACACGATTCCGCAAACAGAATGAAAATCTAATGAAGGGTTCCGTAGTTAGAACCAGGTAAGTATGAAGAATTTAGTGAAAAAGGGGTTGGTGCCAAAATTAAAACCACCCTTGCAGATTTGTCAAAAATATTGCGTCAATAAGTTACGGGACGCCTATTAAAGTTTTCTGGAACAGAAAACCGCTTCAAAAACGCAGTCCAGACGCCCAAGAAATTACGATTTTTGTTTCGACAGTGCTTCCTTAGGTGGATTTTGAGGTATGTACCTATGTATGAAAATTACTAATTAATTAATTTTTTACAGATTCCCTGGAGCCAGACGCGCGGGCGAGGTGTCAGGAGAAGCGTCTCGGCGCGGGCTAGCTAGCTGTGACGTTTTCGGGAATAAGGGTTGAACAAAATTTTTAGGGGTGGTCAAAAAACCAGTTTTTTCAGGCAAAAAAACGTGTTTTCAGCGACCGGGAAGGGTTTCAATTCGCGCACAGCGCCGGGAACCCAAGGTTAGTATGGCGAAAACACGATTCCGCAAACAGAATGAAAATCTAATGAAGGGTTCCGTAGTTAGAACCAGGTAAGTATGAAGAATTTAGTGAAAAAGGGGTTGGTGCCAAAATTAAAACCACCCTTGCAGATTTGTCAAAAATATTGCGTCAATAAGTTACGGGACGCCTATTAAAGTTTTCTGGAACAGAAAACCGCTTCAAAAACGCAGTCCAGACGCCCAAGAAATTACGATTTTTGTTTCGACAGTGCTTCCTTAGGTGGATTTTGAGGTATGTACCTATGTATGAAAATTACTAATTAATTAATTTTTTACAGATTCCCTGGAGCCAGACGCGCGGGCGAGGTGTCAGGAGAAGCGTCTCGGCGCGGGCTAGCTAGCTGTGACGTTTTCGGGAATAAGGGTTGAACAAAATTTTTAGGGGTGGTCAAAAAACCAGTTTTTTCAGGCAAAAAACGTGTTTTCAGCGACCGGGAAGGGTTTCAATTCGCGCACAGCGCCGGGAACCCAAGGTTAGTATGGCGAAAACACGATTCCGCAAACAGAATGAAAATCTAATGAAGGGTTCCGTAGTTAGAACCAGGTAAGTATGAAGAATTTAGTGAAAAAGGGGTTGGTGCCAAAATTAAAACCACCCTTGCAGATTTGTCAAAAATATTGCGTCAATAAGTTACGGGACGCCTATTAAAGTTTTCTGGAACAGAAAACCGCTTCAAAAACGCAGTCCAGACGCCCAAGAAATTACGATTTTTGTTTCGACAGTGCTTCCTTAGGTGGATTTTGAGGTATGTACCTATGTATGAAAATTACTAATTAATTAATTTTTTACAGATTCCCTGGAGCCAGACGCGCGGGCGAGGTGTCAGGAGAAGCGTCTCGGCGCGGGCTAGCTAGCTGTGACGTTTTCGGGAATAAGGGTTGAACAAAATTTTTAGGGGTGGTCAAAAAACCAGTTTTTTCAGGCAAAAAACGTGTTTTCAGCGACCGGGAAGGGTTTCAATTCGCGCACAGCGCCGGGAACCCAAGGTTAGTATGGCGAAAACACGATTCCGCAAACAGAATGAAAATCTAATGAAGGGTTCCGTAGTTAGAACCAGGTAAGTATGAAGAATTTAGTGAAAAAGGGGTTGGTGCCAAAATTAAAACCACCCTTGCAGATTTGTCAAAAATATTGCGTCAATAAGTTACGGGACGCCTATTAAAGTTTTCTGGAACAGAAAACCGCTTCAAAAACGCAGTCCAGACGCCCAAGAAATTACGATTTTTGTTTCGACAGTGCTTCCTTAGGTGGATTTTGAGGTATGTACCTATGTATGAAAATTACTAATTAATTAATTTTTTACAGATTCCCTGGAGCCAGACGCGCGGGCGAGGTGTCAGGAGAAGCGTCTCGGCGCGGGCTAGCTAGCTGTGACGTTTTCGGGAATAAGGGTTGAACAAAATTTTTAGGGGTGGTCAAAAAACCAGTTTTTTCAGGCAAAAAACGTGTTTTCAGCGACCGGGAAGGGTTTCAATTCGCGCACAGCGCCGGGAACCCAAGGTTAGTATGGCGAAAACACGATTCCGCAAACAGAATGAAAATCTAATGAAGGGTTCCGTAGTTAGAACCAGGTAAGTATGAAGAATTTAGTGAAAAAGGGGTTGGTGCCAAAATTAAAACCACCCTTGCAGATTTGTCAAAAATATTGCGTCAATAAGTTACGGGACGCCTATTAAAGTTTTCTGGAACAGAAAACCGCTTCAAAAACGCAGTCCAGACGCCCAAGAAATTACGATTTTTGTTTCGACAGTGCTTCCTTAGGTGGATTTTGAGGTATGTACCTATGTATGAAAATTACTAATTAATTAATTTTTTACAGATTCCCTGGAGCCAGACGCGCGGGCGAGGTGTCAGGAGAAGCGTCTCGGCGCGGGCTAGCTAGCTGTGACGTTTTCGGGAATAAGGGTTGAACAAAATTTTTAGGGGTGGTCAAAAAACCAGTTTTTTCAGGCAAAAAACGTGTTTTCAGCGACCGGGAAGGGTTTCAATTCGCGCACAGCGCCGGGAACCCAAGGTTAGTATGGCGAAAACACGATTCCGCAAACAGAATGAAAATCTAATGAAGGGTTCCGTAGTTAGAACCAGGTAAGTATGAAGAATTTAGTGAAAAAGGGGTTGGTGCCAAAATTAAAACCACCCTTGCAGATTTGTCAAAAATATTGCGTCAATAAGTTACGGGACGCCTATTAAAGTTTTCTGGAACAGAAAACCGCTTCAAAAACGCAGTCCAGACGCCCAAGAAATTACGATTTTTGTTTCGACAGTGCTTCCTTAGGTGGATTTTGAGGTATGTACCTATGTATGAAAATTACTAATTAATTAATTTTTTACAGATTCCCTGGAGCCAGACGCGCGGGCGAGGTGTCAGGAGAAGCGTCTCGGCGCGGGCTAGCTAGCTGTGACGTTTTCGGGAATAAGGGTTGAACAAAATTTTTAGGGGTGGTCAAAAAACCAGTTTTTTCAGGCAAAAAACGTGTTTTCAGCGACCGGGAAGGGTTTCAATTCGCGCACAGCGCCGGGAACCCAAGGTTAGTATGGCGAAAACACGATTCCGCAAACAGAATGAAAATCTAATGAAGGGTTCCGTAGTTAGAACCAGGTAAGTATGAAGAATTTAGTGAAAAAGGGGTTGGTGCCAAAATTAAAACCACCCTTGCAGATTTGTCAAAAATATTGCGTCAATAAGTTACGGGACGCCTATTAAAGTTTTCTGGAACAGAAAACCGCTTCAAAAACGCAGTCCAGACGCCCAAGAAATTACGATTTTTGTTTCGACAGTGCTTCCTTAGGTGGATTTTGAGGTATGTACCTATGTATGAAAATTACTAATTAATTAATTTTTTACAGATTCCCTGGAGCCAGACGCGCGGGCGAGGTGTCAGGAGAAGCGTCTCGGCGCGGGCTAGCTAGCTGTGACGTTTTCGGGAATAAGGGTTGAACAAAATTTTTAGGGGTGGTCAAAAAACCAGTTTTTTCAGGCAAAAAACGTGTTTTCAGCGACCGGGAAGGGTTTCAATTCGCGCACAGCGCCGGGAACCCAAGGTTAGTATGGCGAAAACACGATTCCGCAAACAGAATGAAAATCTAATGAAGGGTTCCGTAGTTAGAACCAGGTAAGTATGAAGAATTTAGTGAAAAAGGGGTTGGTGCCAAAATTAAAACCACCCTTGCAGATTTGTCAAAAATATTGCGTCAATAAGTTACGGGACGCCTATTAAAGTTTTCTGGAACAGAAAACCGCTTCAAAAACGCAGTCCAGACGCCCAAGAAATTACGATTTTTGTTTCGACAGTGCTTCCTTAGGTGGATTTTGAGGTATGTACCTATGTATGAAAATTACTAATTAATTAATTTTTTACAGATTCCCTGGAGCCAGACGCGCGGGCGAGGTGTCAGGAGAAGCGTCTCGGCGCGGGCTAGCTAGCTGTGACGTTTTCGGGAATAAGGGTTGAACAAAATTTTTAGGGGTGGTCAAAAAACCAGTTTTTTCAGGCAAAAAACGTGTTTTCAGCGACCGGGAAGGGTTTCAATTCGCGCACAGCGCCGGGAACCCAAGGTTAGTATGGCGAAAACACGATTCCGCAAACAGAATGAAAATCTAATGAAGGGTTCCGTAGTTAGAACCAGGTAAGTATGAAGAATTTAGTGAAAAAGGGGTTGGTGCCAAAATTAAAACCACCCTTGCAGATTTGTCAAAAATATTGCGTCAATAAGTTACGGGACGCCTATTAAAGTTTTCTGGAACAGAAAACCGCTTCAAAAACGCAGTCCAGACGCCCAAGAAATTACGATTTTTGTTTCGACAGTGCTTCCTTAGGTGGATTTTGAGGTATGTACCTATGTATGAAAATTACTAATTAATTAATTTTTTACAGATTCCCTGGAGCCAGACGCGCGGGCGAGGTGTCAGGAGAAGCGTCTCGGCGCGGGCTAGCTAGCTGTGACGTTTTCGGGAATAAGGGTTGAACAAAATTTTTAGGGGTGGTCAAAAAACCAGTTTTTTCAGGCAAAAAACGTGTTTTCAGCGACCGGGAAGGGTTTCAATTCGCGCACAGCGCCGGGAACCCAAGGTTAGTATGGCGAAAACACGATTCCGCAAACAGAATGAAAATCTAATGAAGGGTTCCGTAGTTAGAACCAGGTAAGTATGAAGAATTTAGTGAAAAAGGGGTTGGTGCCAAAATTAAAACCACCCTTGCAGATTTGTCAAAAATATTGCGTCAATAAGTTACGGGACGCCTATTAAAGTTTTCTGGAACAGAAAACCGCTTCAAAAACGCAGTCCAGACGCCCAAGAAATTACGATTTTTGTTTCGACAGTGCTTCCTTAGGTGGATTTTGAGGTATGTACCTATGTATGAAAATTACTAATTAATTAATTTTTTACAGATTCCCTGGAGCCAGACGCGCGGGCGAGGTGTCAGGAGAAGCGTCTCGGCGCGGGCTAGCTAGCTGTGACGTTTTCGGGAATAAGGGTTGAACAAAATTTTTAGGGGTGGTCAAAAAACCAGTTTTTTCAGGCAAAAAACGTGTTTTCAGCGACCGGGAAGGGTTTCAATTCGCGCACAGCGCCGGGAACCCAAGGTTAGTATGGCGAAAACACGATTCCGCAAACAGAATGAAAATCTAATGAAGGGTTCCGTAGTTAGAACCAGGTAAGTATGAAGAATTTAGTGAAAAAGGGGTTGGTGCCAAAATTAAAACCACCCTTGCAGATTTGTCAAAAATATTGCGTCAATAAGTTACGGGACGCCTATTAAAGTTTTCTGGAACAGAAAACCGCTTCAAAAACGCAGTCCAGACGCCCAAGAAATTACGATTTTTGTTTCGACAGTGCTTCCTTAGGTGGATTTTGAGGTATGTACCTATGTATGAAAATTACTAATTAATTAATTTTTTACAGATTCCCTGGAGCCAGACGCGCGGGCGAGGTGTCAGGAGAAGCGTCTCGGCGCGGGCTAGCTAGCTGTGACGTTTTCGGGAATAAGGGTTGAACAAAATTTTTAGGGGTGGTCAAAAAACCAGTTTTTTCAGGCAAAAAACGTGTTTTCAGCGACCGGGAAGGGTTTCAATTCGCGCACAGCGCCGGGAACCCAAGGTTAGTATGGCGAAAACACGATTCCGCAAACAGAATGAAAATCTAATGAAGGGTTCCGTAGTTAGAACCAGGTAAGTATGAAGAATTTAGTGAAAAAGGGGTTGGTGCCAAAATTAAAACCACCCTTGCAGATTTGTCAAAAATATTGCGTCAATAAGTTACGGGACGCCTATTAAAGTTTTCTGGAACAGAAAACCGCTTCAAAAACGCAGTCCAGACGCCCAAGAAATTACGATTTTTGTTTCGACAGTGCTTCCTTAGGTGGATTTTGAGGTATGTACCTATGTATGAAAATTACTAATTAATTAATTTTTTACAGATTCCCTGGAGCCAGACGCGCGGGCGAGGTGTCAGGAGAAGCGTCTCGGCGCGGGCTAGCTAGCTGTGACGTTTTCGGGAATAAGGGTTGAACAAAATTTTTAGGGGTGGTCAAAAAACCAGTTTTTTCAGGCAAAAAACGTGTTTTCAGCGACCGGGAAGGGTTTCAATTCGCGCACAGCGCCGGGAACCCAAGGTTAGTATGGCGAAAACACGATTCCGCAAACAGAATGAAAATCTAATGAAGGGTTCCGTAGTTAGAACCAGGTAAGTATGAAGAATTTAGTGAAAAAGGGGTTGGTGCCAAAATTAAAACCACCCTTGCAGATTTGTCAAAAATATTGCGTCAATAAGTTACGGACGCCTATTAAAGTTTTCTGGAACAGAAAACCGCTTCAAAAACGCAGTCCAGACGCCCAAGAAATTACGATTTTTGTTTCGACAGTGCTTCCTTAGGTGGATTTTGAGGTATGTACCTATGTATGAAAATTACTAATTAATTAATTTTTTACAGATTCCCTGGAGCCAGACGCGCGGGCGAGGTGTCAGGAGAAGCGTCTCGGCGCGGGCTAGCTAGCTGTGACGTTTTCGGGAATAAGGGTTGAACAAAATTTTTAGGGGTGGTCAAAAAACCAGTTTTTTCAGGCAAAAAACGTGTTTTCAGCGACCGGGAAGGGTTTCAATTCGCGCACAGCGCCGGGAACCCAAGGTTAGTATGGCGAAAACACGATTCCGCAAACAGAATGAAAATCTAATGAAGGGTTCCGTAGTTAGAACCAGGTAAGTATGAAGAATTTAGTGAAAAAGGGGTTGGTGCCAAAATTAAAACCACCCTTGCAGATTTGTCAAAAATATTGCGTCAATAAGTTACGGGACGCCTATTAAAGTTTTCTGGAACAGAAAACCGCTTCAAAAACGCAGTCCAGACGCCCAAGAAATTACGATTTTTGTTTCGACAGTGCTTCCTTAGGTGGATTTTGAGGTATGTACCTATGTATGAAAATTACTAATTAATTAATTTTTTACAGATTCCCTGGAGCCAGACGCGCGGGCGAGGTGTCAGGAGAAGCGTCTCGGCGCGGGCTAGCTAGCTGTGACGTTTTCGGGAATAAGGGTTGAACAAAATTTTTAGGGGTGGTCAAAAAACCAGTTTTTTCAGGCAAAAAACGTGTTTTCAGCGACCGGGAAGGGTTTCAATTCGCGCACAGCGCCGGAACCCAAGGTTAGTATGGCGAAAACACGATTCCGCAAACAGAATGAAAATCTAATGAAGGGTTCCGTAGTTAGAACCAGGTAAGTATGAAGAATTTAGTGAAAAAGGGGTTGGTGCCAAAATTAAAACCACCCTTGCAGATTTGTCAAAAATATTGCGTCAATAAGTTACGGGACGCCTATTAAAGTTTTCTGGAACAGAAAACCGCTTCAAAAACGCAGTCCAGACGCCCAAGAAATTACGATTTTTGTTTCGACAGTGCTTCCTTAGGTGGATTTTGAGGTATGTACCTATGTATGAAAATTACTAATTAATTAATTTTTTACAGATTCCCTGGAGCCAGACGCGCGGGCGAGGTGTCAGGAGAAGCGTCTCGGCGCGGGCTAGCTAGCTGTGACGTTTTCGGGAATAAGGGTTGAACAAAATTTTTAGGGGTGGTCAAAAAACCAGTTTTTTCAGGCAAAAAACGTGTTTTCAGCGACCGGGAAGGGTTTCAATTCGCGCACAGCGCCGGGAACCCAAGGTTAGTATGGCGAAAACACGATTCCGCAAACAGAATGAAAATCTAATGAAGGGTTCCGTAGTTAGAACCAGGTAAGTATGAAGAATTTAGTGAAAAAGGGGTTGGTGCCAAAATTAAAACCACCCTTGCAGATTTGTCAAAAATATTGCGTCAATAAGTTACGGGACGCCTATTAAAGTTTTCTGGAACAGAAAACCGCTTCAAAAACGCAGTCCAGACGCCCAAGAAATTACGATTTTTGTTTCGACAGTGCTTCCTTAGGTGGATTTTGAGGTATGTACCTATGTATGAAAATTACTAATTAATTAATTTTTTACAGATTCCCTGGAGCCAGACGCGCGGGCGAGGTGTCAGGAGAAGCGTCTCGGCGCGGGCTAGCTAGCTGTGACGTTTTCGGGAATAAGGGTTGAACAAAATTTTTAGGGGTGGTCAAAAAACCAGTTTTTTCAGGCAAAAAACGTGTTTTCAGCGACCGGGAAGGGTTTCAATTCGCGCACAGCGCCGGGAACCCAAGGTTAGTATGGCGAAAACACGATTCCGCAAACAGAATGAAAATCTAATGAAGGGTTCCGTAGTTAGAACCAGGTAAGTATGAAGAATTTAGTGAAAAAGGGGTTGGTGCCAAAATTAAAACCACCCTTGCAGATTTGTCAAAAATATTGCGTCAATAAGTTACGGGACGCCTATTAAAGTTTTCTGGAACAGAAAACCGCTTCAAAAACGCAGTCCAGACGCCCAAGAAATTACGATTTTTGTTTCGACAGTGCTTCCTTAGGTGGATTTTGAGGTATGTACCTATGTATGAAAATTACTAATTAATTAATTTTTTACAGATTCCCTGGAGCCAGACGCGCGGGCGAGGTGTCAGGAGAAGCGTCTCGGCGCGGGCTAGCTAGCTGTGACGTTTTCGGGAATAAGGGTTGAACAAAATTTTTAGGGGTGGTCAAAAAACCAGTTTTTTCAGGCAAAAAACGTGTTTTCAGCGACCGGGAAGGGTTTCAATTCGCGCACAGCGCCGGGAACCCAAGGTTAGTATGGCGAAAACACGATTCCGCAAACAGAATGAAAATCTAATGAAGGGTTCCGTAGTTAGAACCAGGTAAGTATGAAGAATTTAGTGAAAAAGGGGTTGGTGCCAAAATTAAAACCACCCTTGCAGATTTGTCAAAAATATTGCGTCAATAAGTTACGGGACGCCTATTAAAGTTTTCTGGAACAGAAAACCGCTTCAAAAACGCAGTCCAGACGCCCAAGAAATTACGATTTTTGTTTCGACAGTGCTTCCTTAGGTGGATTTTGAGGTATGTACCTATGTATGAAAATTACTAATTAATTAATTTTTTACAGATTCCCTGGAGCCAGACGCGCGGGCGAGGTGTCAGGAGAAGCGTCTCGGCGCGGGCTAGCTAGCTGTGACGTTTTCGGGAATAAGGGTTGAACAAAATTTTTAGGGGTGGTCAAAAAACCAGTTTTTTCAGGCAAAAAACGTGTTTTCAGCGACCGGGAAGGGTTTCAATTCGCGCACAGCGCCGGGAACCCAAGGTTAGTATGGCGAAAACACGATTCCGCAAACAGAATGAAAATCTAATGAAGGGTTCCGTAGTTAGAACCAGGTAAGTATGAAGAATTTAGTGAAAAAGGGGTTGGTGCCAAAATTAAAACCACCCTTGCAGATTTGTCAAAAATATTGCGTCAATAAGTTACGGGACGCCTATTAAAGTTTTCTGGAACAGAAAACCGCTTCAAAAACGCAGTCCAGACGCCCAAGAAATTACGATTTTTGTTTCGACAGTGCTTCCTTAGGTGGATTTTGAGGTATGTACCTATGTATGAAAATTACTAATTAATTAATTTTTTACAGATTCCCTGGAGCCAGACGCGCGGGCGAGGTGTCAGGAGAAGCGTCTCGGCGCGGGCTAGCTAGCTGTGACGTTTTCGGGAATAAGGGTTGAACGGTTGAACAAAATTTTTAGGGGTGGTCAAAAAACCAGTTTTTTCAGGCAAAAAACGTGTTTTCAGCGACCGGAAGGTTTCAATTCGCGCACAGCGCCGGGAACCCAAGGTTAGTATGGCGAAAACACGATTCCGCAAACAGAATGAAAATCTAATGAAGGGTTCCGTAGTTAGAACCAGGTAAGTATGAAGAATTTAGTGAAAAAGGGGTTGGTGCCAAAATTAAAACCACCCTTGCAGATTTGTCAAAAATATTGCGTCAATAAGTTACGGGACGCCTATTAAAGTTTTCTGGAACAGAAAACCGCTTCAAAAAACGCAGTCCAGACGCCCAAGAAATTACGATTTTTGTTTCGACAGTGCTTCCTTAGGTGGATTTTGAGGTATGTACCTATGTATGAAAATTACTAATTAATTAATTTTTTACAGATTCCCTGGAGCCAGACGCGCGGGCGAGGTGTCAGGAGAAGCGTCTCGGCGCGGGCTAGCTAGCTGTGACGTTTTCGGGAATAAGGGTTGAACAAAATTTTTAGGGGTGGTCAAAAAACCAGTTTTTTCAGGCAAAAAACGTGTTTTCAGCGACCGGAAGGGTTTCAATTCGCGCACAGCGCCGGAACCCAAGGTTAGTATGGCGAAAACACGATTCCGCAAACAGAATGAAAATCTAATGAAGGGTTCCGTAGTTAGAACCAGGTAAGTATGAAGAATTTAGTGAAAAAGGGGTTGGTGCCAAAATTAAAACCACCCTTGCAGATTTGTCAAAAATATTGCGTCAATAAGTTACGGGACGCCTATTAAAGTTTTCTGGAACAGAAAACCGCTTCAAAAACGCAGTCCAGACGCCCAAGAAATTACGATTTTTGTTTCGACAGTGCTTCCTTAGGTGGATTTTGAGGTATGTACCTATGTATGAAAATTACTAATTAATTAATTTTTTACAGATTCCCTGGAGCCAGACGCGCGGGCGAGGTGTCAGGAGAAGCGTCTCGGCGCGGGCTAGCTAGCTGTGACGTTTTCGGGAATAAGGGTTGAACAAAATTTTTAGGGTGGTCAAAAAACCAGTTTTTCAGGCAAAAAACGTGTTTTCAGCGACCGGGAAGGGTTTCAATTCGCGCACAGCGCCGGGAACCCAAGGTTAGTATGGCGAAAACACGATTCCGCAAACAGAATGAAAATCTAATGAAGGGTTCCGTAGTTAGAACCAGGTAAGTATGAAGAATTTAGTGAAAAAGGGGTTGGTGCCAAAATTAAAACCACCCTTGCAGATTTGTCAAAAATATTGCGTCAATAAGTTACGGGACGCCTATTAAAGTTTTCTGGAACAGAAAACCGCTTCAAAAACGCAGTCCAGACGCCCAAGAAATTACGATTTTGTTTCGACAGTGCTTCCTTAGGTGGATTTTGAGGTATGTACCTATGTATGAAAATTACTAATTAATTAATTTTTTACAGATTCCCTGGAGCCAGACGCGCGGGCGAGGTGTCAGGAGAAGCGTCTCGGCGCGGGCTAGCTAGCTGTGACGTTTTCGGAATAAGGGTTGAACAAAATTTTTAGGGGTGGTCAAAAAACCAGTTTTTTCAGGCAAAAAACGTGTTTTCAGCGACCGGGAAGGGTTTCAATTCGCGCACAGCGCCGGGAACCCAAGGTTAGTATGGCGAAAACACGATTCCGCAAACAGAATGAAAATCTAATGAAGGGTTCCGTAGTTAGAACCAGGTAAGTATGAAGAATTTAGTGAAAAAGGGGTTGGTGCCAAAATTAAAACCACCCTTGCAGATTTGTCAAAAATATTGCGTCAATAAGTTACGGGACGCCTATTAAAGTTTTCTGGAACAGAAAACCGCTTCAAAAACGCAGTCCAGACGCCCAAGAAATTACGATTTTTGTTTCGACAGTGCTTCCTTAGGTGGATTTTGAGGTATGTACCTATGTATGAAAATTACTAATTAATTAATTTTTTACAGATTCCCTGGAGCCAGACGCGCGGGCGAGGTGTCAGGAGAAGCGTCTCGGCGCGGGCTAGCTAGCTGTGACGTTTTCGGGAATAAGGGTTGAACAAAATTTTTAGGGGTGGTCAAAAAACCAGTTTTTTCAGGCAAAAAACGTGTTTTCAGCGACCGGGAAGGGTTTCAATTCGCGCACAGCGCCGGGAACCCAAGGTTAGTATGGCGAAAACACGATTCCGCAAACAGAATGAAAATCTAATGAAGGGTTCCGTAGTTAGAACCAGGTAAGTATGAAGAATTTAGTGAAAAAGGGTTGGTGCCAAAATTAAACCACCCTTGCAGATTTGTCAAAAATATTGCGTCAATAAGTTACGGGACGCCTATTAAAGTTTTCTGGAACAGAAAACCGCTTCAAAAACGCAGTCCAGACGCCCAAGAAATTACGATTTTTGTTTCGACAGTGCTTCCTTAGGTGGATTTTGAGGTATGTACCTATGTATGAAAATTACTAATTAATTAATTTTTTACAGATTCCCTGGAGCCAGACGCGCGGGCGAGGTGTCAGGAGAAGCGTCTCGGCGCGGGCTAGCTAGCTGTGACGTTTTCGGGAATAAGGGTTGAACAAAATTTTTAGGGGTGGTCAAAAAACCAGTTTTTTTCAGGCAAAAAACGTGTTTTCAGCGACCGGGAAGAGGGTTTCAATTCGCGCACAGCGCCGGGAACCCAAGGTTAGTATGGCGAAAACACGATTCCGCAAACAGAATGAAAATCTAATGAAGGGTTCCGTAGTTAGAACCAGGTAAGTATGAAGAATTTAGTGAAAAAGGGTTGGTGCCAAAATTAAAACCACCCTTGCAGATTTGTCAAAAATATTGCGTCAATAAGTTACGGGACGCCTATTAAAGTTTTCTGGAACAGAAAACCGCTTCAAAACGCAGTCCAGACGCCCAAGAAATTACGATTTTTGTTTCGACAGTGCTTCCTTAGGTGGATTTTGAGGTATGTACCTATGTATGAAAATTACTAATTAATTAATTTTTTACAGATTCCCTGGAGCCAGACGCGCGGGCGAGGTGTCAGGAGAAGCGTCTCGGCGCGGGCTAGCTAGCTGTGACGTTTTCGGGAATAAGGGTTGAACAAAATTTTTAGGGGTGGTCAAAAAACCAGTTTTTTCAGGCAAAAAACGTGTTTTCAGCGACCGGGAAGGGTTTCAATTCGCGCACAGCGCCGGAACCCAGGTTAGTATGGCGAAAACACGATTCCGCAAACAGAATGAAAATCTAATGAAGGGTTCCGTAGTTAGAACCAGGTAAGTATGAAGAATTTAGTGAAAAAGGGGTTGGTGCCAAAATTAAAACCACCCTTGCAGATTTGTCAAAAATATTGCGTCAATAAGTTACGGGACGCCTATTAAAGTTTTCTGGAACAGAAAACCGCTTCAAAAACGCAGTCCAGACGCCCAAGAAATTACGATTTTTGTTTCGACAGTGCTTCCTTAGGTGGATTTTGAGGTATGTACCTATGTATGAAAATTACTAATTAATTAATTTTTTACAGATTCCCTGGAGCCAGACGCGCGGGCGAGGTGTCAGGAGAAGCGTCTCGGCGCGGGCTAGCTAGCTGTGACGTTTTCGGGAATAAGGTTGAACAAAATTTTTAGGGTGGTCAAAAAACCAGTTTTTTCAGGCAAAAAACGTGTTTTCAGCGACCGGGAAGGGTTTCAATTCGCGCACAGCGCCGGGAACCCAAGGTTAGTATGGCGAAAACACGATTCCGCAAACAGAATGAAAATCTAATGAAGGGTTCCGTAGTTAGAACCAGGTAAGTATGAAGAATTTAGTGAAAAAGGGGTTGGTGCCAAAATTAAAACCACCCTTGCAGATTTGTCAAAAATATTGCGTCAATAAGTTACGGGACGCCTATTAAAGTTTTCTGGAACAGAAAACCGCTTCAAAAACGCAGTCCAGACGCCCAAGAAATTACGATTTTTGTTTCGACAGTGCTTCCTTAGGTGGATTTTGAGGTATGTACCTATGTATGAAAATTACTAATTAATTAATTTTTTACAGATTCCCTGGAGCCAGACGCGCGGGCGAGGTGTCAGGAGAAGCGTCTCGGCGCGGGCTAGCTAGCTGTGACGTTTTCGGAATAAGGGTTGAACAAAATTTTTAGGGGTGGTCAAAAAACCAGTTTTTTCAGGCAAAAAACGTGTTTTCAGCGACCGGGAAGGGTTTCAATTCGCGCACAGCGCCGGGAACCCAAGGTTAGTATGGCGAAAACACGATTCCGCAAACAGAATGAAAATCTAATGAAGGGTTCCGTAGTTAGAACCAGGTAAGTATGAAGAATTTAGTGAAAAAGGGGTTGGTGCCAAAATTAAAACCACCCTTGCAGATTTGTCAAAAATATTGCGTCAATAAGTTACGGGACGCCTATTAAAGTTTTCTGGAACAGAAAACCGCTTCAAAAACGCAGTCCAGACGCCCAAGAAATTACGATTTTTGTTTCGACAGTGCTTCCTTAGGTGGATTTTGAGGTATGTACCTATGTATGAAAATTACTAATTAATTAATTTTTTACAGATTCCCTGGAGCCAGACGCGCGGGCGAGGTGTCAGGAGAAGCGTCTCGGCGCGGGCTAGCTAGCTGTGACGTTTTCGGGAATAAGGGTTGAACAAAATTTTTAGGGGTGGTCAAAAACCAGTTTTTTCAGGCAAAAAACGTGTTTTCAGCGACCGGGAAGGGTTTCAATTCGCGCACAGCGCCGGGAACCAAGGTAGTATGGCGAAAACACGATTCCGCAAACAGAATGAAAATCTAATGAAGGGTTCCGTAGTTAGAACCAGGTAAGTATGAAGAATTTAGTGAAAAAGGGGTTGGTGCCAAAATTAAAACCACCCTTGCAGATTTGTCAAAAATATTGCGTCAATAAGTTACGGGACGCCTATTAAAGTTTTCTGGAACAGAAAACCGCTTCAAAACGCAGTCCAGACGCCCAAGAAATTACGATTTTTGTTTCGACAGTGCTTCCTTAGGTGGATTTTGAGGTATGTACCTATGTATGAAAATTACTAATTAATTAATTTTTTACAGATTCCCTGGAGCCAGACGCGCGGGCGAGGTGTCAGGAGAAGCGTCTCGGCGCGGGCTAGCTAGCTGTGACGTTTTCGGGAATAAGGGTTGAACAAAATTTTTAGGGGTGGTCAAAAAACCAGTTTTTTCAGGCAAAAAACGTGTTTTCAGCGACCGGGAAGGGTTTCAATTCGCGCACAGCGCCGGGAACCCAAGGTTAGTATGGCGAAAACACGATTCCGCAAACAGAATGAAAATCTAATGAAGGGTTCCGTAGTTAGAACCAGGTAAGTATGAAGAATTTAGTGAAAAAGGGGTTGGTGCCAAAATTAAAACCACCCTTGCAGATTTGTCAAAATATTGCGTCAATAAGTTACGGGACGCCTATTAAAGTTTTCTGGAACAGAAAACCGCTTCAAAAACGCAGTCCAGACGCCCAAGAAATTACGATTTTTGTTTCGACAGTGCTTCCTTAGGTGGATTTTGAGGTATGTACCTATGTATGAAAATTACTAATTAATTAATTTTTTACAGATTCCCTGAGCCAGACGCGCGGGCGAGGTGTCAGGAGAAGCGTCTCGGCGCGGGCTAGCTAGCTGTGACGTTTTCGGGAATAAGGGTTGAACAAAATTTTTAGGGGTGGTCAAAAAACCAGTTTTTTCAGGCAAAAAACGTGTTTTCAGCGACCGGGAAGGGTTTCAATTCGCGCACAGCGCCGGGAACCCAAGGTTAGTATGGCGAAAACACGATTCCGCAAACAGAATGAAAATCTAATGAAGGGTTCCGTAGTTAGAACCAGGTAAGTATGAAGAATTTAGTGAAAAAGGGGTTGGTGCCAAAATTAAAACCACCCTTGCAGATTTGTCAAAAATATTGCGTCAATAAGTTACGGGACGCCTATTAAAGTTTTCTGGAACAGAAAACCGCTTCAAAAACGCAGTCCAGACGCCCAAGAAATTACGATTTTTGTTTCGACAGTGCTTCCTTAGGTGGATTTTGAGGTATGTACCTATGTATGAAAATTACTAATTAATTAATTTTTTACAGATTCCCTGGAGCCAGACGCGCGGGCGAGGTGTCAGGAGAAGCGTCTCGGCGCGGGCTAGCTAGCTGTGACGTTTTCGGGAATAAGGGTTGAACAAAATTTTTAGGGGTGGTCAAAAAACCAGTTTTTTCAGGCAAAAAACGTGTTTTCAGCGACCGGGAAGGGTTTCAATTCGCGCACAGCGCCGGGAACCCAAGGTTAGTATGGCGAAAACACGATTCCGCAAACAGAATGAAAATCTAATGAAGGGTTCCGTAGTTAGAACCAGGTAAGTATGAAGAATTTAGTGAAAAAGGGGTTGGTGCCAAAATTAAAACCACCCTTGCAGATTTGTCAAAAATATTGCGTCAATAAGTTACGGGACGCCTATTAAAGTTTTCTGGAACAGAAAACCGCTTCAAAAACGCAGTCCAGACGCCCAAGAAATTACGATTTTTGTTTCGACAGTGCTTCCTTAGGTGGATTTTGAGGTATGTACCTATGTATGAAAATTACTAATTAATTAATTTTTTACAGATTCCCTGGAGCCAGACGCGCGGGCGAGGTGTCAGGAGAAGCGTCTCGGCGCGGGCTAGCTAGCTGTGACGTTTTCGGGAATAAGGGTTGAACAAAATTTTTAGGGGTGGTCAAAAAACCAGTTTTTTCAGGCAAAAAACGTGTTTTCAGCGACCGGGAAGGGTTTCAATTCGCGCACAGCGCCGGGAACCCAAGGTTAGTATGGCGAAAACACGATTCCGCAAACAGAATGAAAATCTAATGAAGGGTTCCGTAGTTAGAACCAGGTAAGTATGAAGAATTTAGTGAAAAAGGGGTTGGTGCCAAAATTAAAACCACCCTTGCAGATTTGTCAAAAATATTGCGTCAATAAGTTACGGGACGCCTATTAAAGTTTTCTGGAACAGAAAACCGCTTCAAAAACGCAGTCCAGACGCCCAAGAAATTACGATTTTTGTTTCGACAGTGCTTCCTTAGGTGGATTTTGAGGTATGTACCTATGTATGAAAATTACTAATTAATTAATTTTTTACAGATTCCCTGGAGCCAGACGCGCGGGCGAGGTGTCAGGAGAAGCGTCTCGGCGCGGGCTAGCTAGCTGTGACGTTTTCGGGAATAAGGGTTGAACAAAATTTTTAGGGGTGGTCAAAAAACCAGTTTTTTCAGGCAAAAAACGTGTTTTCAGCGACCGGGAAGGGTTTCAATTCGCGCACAGCGCCGGGAACCCAAGGTTAGTATGGCGAAAACACGATTCCGCAAACAGAATGAAAATCTAATGAAGGGTTCCGTAGTTAGAACCAGGTAAGTATGAAGAATTTAGTGAAAAAGGGGTTGGTGCCAAAATTAAAACCACCCTTGCAGATTTGTCAAAAATATTGCGTCAATAAGTTACGGGACGCCTATTAAAGTTTTCTGGAACAGAAAACCGCTTCAAAAACGCAGTCCAGACGCCCAAGAAATTACGATTTTTGTTTCGACAGTGCTTCCTTAGGTGGATTTTGAGGTATGTACCTATGTATGAAAATTACTAATTAATTAATTTTTTACAGATTCCCTGGAGCCAGACGCGCGGGCGAGGTGTCAGGAGAAGCGTCTCGGCGCGGGCTAGCTAGCTGTGACGTTTTCGGGAATAAGGGTTGAACAAAATTTTTAGGGGTGGTCAAAAAACCAGTTTTTTCAGGCAAAAAACGTGTTTTCAGCGACCGGGAAGGGTTTCAATTCGCGCACAGCGCCGGGAACCCAAGGTTAGTATGGCGAAAACACGATTCCGCAAACAGAATGAAAATCTAATGAAGGGTTCCGTAGTTAGAACCAGGTAAGTATGAAGAATTTAGTGAAAAAGGGGTTGGTGCCAAAATTAAAACCACCCTTGCAGATTTGTCAAAAATATTGCGTCAATAAGTTACGGGACGCCTATTAAAGTTTTCTGGAACAGAAAACCGCTTCAAAAACGCAGTCCAGACGCCCAAGAAATTACGATTTTTGTTTCGACAGTGCTTCCTTAGGTGGATTTTGAGGTATGTACCTATGTATGAAAATTACTAATTAATTAATTTTTTACAGATTCCCTGGAGCCAGACGCGCGGGCGAGGTGTCAGGAGAAGCGTCTCGGCGCGGGCTAGCTAGCTGTGACGTTTTCGGGAATAAGGGTTGAACAAAATTTTTAGGGGTGGTCAAAAAACCAGTTTTTTCAGGCAAAAAACGTGTTTTCAGCGACCGGGAAGGGTTTCAATTCGCGCACAGCGCCGGGAACCCAAGGTTAGTATGGCGAAAACACGATTCCGCAAACAGAATGAAAATCTAATGAAGGGTTCCGTAGTTAGAACCAGGTAAGTATGAAGAATTTAGTGAAAAAGGGGTTGGTGCCAAAATTAAAACCACCCTTGCAGATTTGTCAAAAATATTGCGTCAATAAGTTACGGGACGCCTATTAAAGTTTTCTGGAACAGAAAACCGCTTCAAAAACGCAGTCCAGACGCCCAAGAAATTACGATTTTTGTTTCGACAGTGCTTCCTTAGGTGGATTTTGAGGTATGTACCTATGTATGAAAATTACTAATTAATTAATTTTTTACAGATTCCCTGGAGCCAGACGCGCGGGCGAGGTGTCAGGAGAAGCGTCTCGGCGCGGGCTAGCTAGCTGTGACGTTTTCGGGAATAAGGGTTGAACAAAATTTTTAGGGGTGGTCAAAAAACCAGTTTTTTCAGGCAAAAAACGTGTTTTCAGCGACCGGGAAGGGTTTCAATTCGCGCACAGCGCCGGGAACCCAAGGTTAGTATGGCGAAAACACGATTCCGCAAACAGAATGAAAATCTAATGAAGGGTTCCGTAGTTAGAACCAGGTAAGTATGAAGAATTTAGTGAAAAAGGGGTTGGTGCCAAAATTAAAACCACCCTTGCAGATTTGTCAAAAATATTGCGTCAATAAGTTACGGGACGCCTATTAAAGTTTTCTGGAACAGAAAACCGCTTCAAAAACGCAGTCCAGACGCCCAAGAAATTACGATTTTTGTTTCGACAGTGCTTCCTTAGGTGGATTTTGAGGTATGTACCTATGTATGAAAATTACTAATTAATTAATTTTTTACAGATTCCCTGGAGCCAGACGCGCGGGCGAGGTGTCAGGAGAAGCGTCTCGGCGCGGGCTAGCTAGCTGTGACGTTTTCGGGAATAAGGGTTGAACAAAATTTTTAGGGGTGGTCAAAAAACCAGTTTTTTCAGGCAAAAAACGTGTTTTCAGCGACCGGGAAGGGTTTCAATTCGCGCACAGCGCCGGGAACCCAAGGTTAGTATGGCGAAAACACGATTCCGCAAACAGAATGAAAATCTAATGAAGGGTTCCGTAGTTAGAACCAGGTAAGTATGAAGAATTTAGTGAAAAAGGGGTTGGTGCCAAAATTAAAACCACCCTTGCAGATTTGTCAAAAATATTGCGTCAATAAGTTACGGGACGCCTATTAAAGTTTTCTGGAACAGAAAACCGCTTCAAAAACGCAGTCCAGACGCCCAAGAAATTACGATTTTTGTTTCGACAGTGCTTCCTTAGGTGGATTTTGAGGTATGTACCTATGTATGAAAATTACTAATTAATTAATTTTTTACAGATTCCCTGGAGCCAGACGCGCGGGCGAGGTGTCAGGAGAAGCGTCTCGGCGCGGGCTAGCTAGCTGTGACGTTTTCGGGAATAAGGGTTGAACAAAATTTTTAGGGGTGGTCAAAAAACCAGTTTTTTCAGGCAAAAAACGTGTTTTCAGCGACCGGGAAGGGTTTCAATTCGCGCACAGCGCCGGGAACCCAAGGTTAGTATGGCGAAAACACGATTCCGCAAACAGAATGAAAATCTAATGAAGGGTTCCGTAGTTAGAACCAGGTAAGTATGAAGAATTTAGTGAAAAAGGGGTTGGTGCCAAAATTAAAACCACCCTTGCAGATTTGTCAAAAATATTGCGTCAATAAGTTACGGGACGCCTATTAAAGTTTTCTGGAACAGAAAACCGCTTCAAAAACGCAGTCCAGACGCCCAAGAAATTACGATTTTTGTTTCGACAGTGCTTCCTTAGGTGGATTTTGAGGTATGTACCTATGTATGAAAATTACTAATTAATTAATTTTTTACAGATTCCCTGGAGCCAGACGCGCGGGCGAGGTGTCAGGAGAAGCGTCTCGGCGCGGGCTAGCTAGCTGTGACGTTTTCGGGAATAAGGGTTGAACAAAATTTTTAGGGGTGGTCAAAAAACCAGTTTTTTCAGGCAAAAAACGTGTTTTCAGCGACCGGGAAGGGTTTCAATTCGCGCACAGCGCCGGGAACCCAAGGTTAGTATGGCGAAAACACGATTCCGCAAACAGAATGAAAATCTAATGAAGGGTTCCGTAGTTAGAACCAGGTAAGTATGAAGAATTTAGTGAAAAAGGGGTTGGTGCCAAAATTAAAACCACCCTTGCAGATTTGTCAAAAATATTGCGTCAATAAGTTACGGGACGCCTATTAAAGTTTTCTGGAACAGAAAACCGCTTCAAAAACGCAGTCCAGACGCCCAAGAAATTACGATTTTTGTTTCGACAGTGCTTCCTTAGGTGGATTTTGAGGTATGTACCTATGTATGAAAATTACTAATTAATTAATTTTTTACAGATTCCCTGGAGCCAGACGCGCGGGCGAGGTGTCAGGAGAAGCGTCTCGGCGCGGGCTAGCTAGCTGTGACGTTTTCGGGAATAAGGGTTGAACAAAATTTTTAGGGGTGGTCAAAAAACCAGTTTTTTCAGGCAAAAAACGTGTTTTCAGCGACCGGGAAGGGTTTCAATTCGCGCACAGCGCCGGGAACCCAAGGTTAGTATGGCGAAAACACGATTCCGCAAACAGAATGAAAATCTAATGAAGGGTTCCGTAGTTAGAACCAGGTAAGTATGAAGAATTTAGTGAAAAAGGGGTTGGTGCCAAAATTAAAACCACCCTTGCAGATTTGTCAAAAATATTGCGTCAATAAGTTACGGGACGCCTATTAAAGTTTTCTGGAACAGAAAACCGCTTCAAAAACGCAGTCCAGACGCCCAAGAAATTACGATTTTTGTTTCGACAGTGCTTCCTTAGGTGGATTTTGAGGTATGTACCTATGTATGAAAATTACTAATTAATTAATTTTTTACAGATTCCCTGGAGCCAGACGCGCGGGCGAGGTGTCAGGAGAAGCGTCTCGGCGCGGGCTAGCTAGCTGTGACGTTTTCGGGAATAAGGGTTGAACAAAATTTTTAGGGGTGGTCAAAAAACCAGTTTTTTCAGGCAAAAAACGTGTTTTCAGCGACCGGGAAGGGTTTCAATTCGCGCACAGCGCCGGGAACCCAAGGTTAGTATGGCGAAAACACGATTCCGCAAACAGAATGAAAATCTAATGAAGGGTTCCGTAGTTAGAACCAGGTAAGTATGAAGAATTTAGTGAAAAAGGGGTTGGTGCCAAAATTAAAACCACCCTTGCAGATTTGTCAAAAATATTGCGTCAATAAGTTACGGGACGCCTATTAAAGTTTTCTGGAACAGAAAACCGCTTCAAAAACGCAGTCCAGACGCCCAAGAAATTACGATTTTTGTTTCGACAGTGCTTCCTTAGGTGGATTTTGAGGTATGTACCTATGTATGAAAATTACTAATTAATTAATTTTTTACAGATTCCCTGGAGCCAGACGCGCGGGCGAGGTGTCAGGAGAAGCGTCTCGGCGCGGGCTAGCTAGCTGTGACGTTTTCGGGAATAAGGGTTGAACAAAATTTTTAGGGGTGGTCAAAAAACCAGTTTTTTCAGGCAAAAAACGTGTTTTCAGCGACCGGGAAGGGTTTCAATTCGCGCACAGCGCCGGGAACCCAAGGTTAGTATGGCGAAAACACGATTCCGCAAACAGAATGAAAATCTAATGAAGGGTTCCGTAGTTAGAACCAGGTAAGTATGAAGAATTTAGTGAAAAAGGGGTTGGTGCCAAAATTAAAACCACCCTTGCAGATTTGTCAAAAATATTGCGTCAATAAGTTACGGGACGCCTATTAAAGTTTTCTGGAACAGAAAACCGCTTCAAAAACGCAGTCCAGACGCCCAAGAAATTACGATTTTTGTTTCGACAGTGCTTCCTTAGGTGGATTTTGAGGTATGTACCTATGTATGAAAATTACTAATTAATTAATTTTTTACAGATTCCCTGGAGCCAGACGCGCGGGCGAGGTGTCAGGAGAAGCGTCTCGGCGCGGGCTAGCTAGCTGTGACGTTTTCGGGAATAAGGGTTGAACAAAATTTTTAGGGGTGGTCAAAAAACCAGTTTTTTCAGGCAAAAAACGTGTTTTCAGCGACCGGGAAGGGTTTCAATTCGCGCACAGCGCCGGGAACCCAAGGTTAGTATGGCGAAAACACGATTCCGCAAACAGAATGAAAATCTAATGAAGGGTTCCGTAGTTAGAACCAGGTAAGTATGAAGAATTTAGTGAAAAAGGGGTTGGTGCCAAAATTAAAACCACCCTTGCAGATTTGTCAAAAATATTGCGTCAATAAGTTACGGGACGCCTATTAAAGTTTTCTGGAACAGAAAACCGCTTCAAAAACGCAGTCCAGACGCCCAAGAAATTACGATTTTTGTTTCGACAGTGCTTCCTTAGGTGGATTTTGAGGTATGTACCTATGTATGAAAATTACTAATTAATTAATTTTTTACAGATTCCCTGGAGCCAGACGCGCGGGCGAGGTGTCAGGAGAAGCGTCTCGGCGCGGGCTAGCTAGCTGTGACGTTTTCGGGAATAAGGGTTGAACAAAATTTTTAGGGGTGGTCAAAAAACCAGTTTTTTCAGGCAAAAAACGTGTTTTCAGCGACCGGGAAGGGTTTCAATTCGCGCACAGCGCCGGGAACCCAAGGTTAGTATGGCGAAAACACGATTCCGCAAACAGAATGAAAATCTAATGAAGGGTTCCGTAGTTAGAACCAGGTAAGTATGAAGAATTTAGTGAAAAAGGGGTTGGTGCCAAAATTAAAACCACCCTTGCAGATTTGTCAAAAATATTGCGTCAATAAGTTACGGGACGCCTATTAAAGTTTTCTGGAACAGAAAACCGCTTCAAAAACGCAGTCCAGACGCCCAAGAAATTACGATTTTTGTTTCGACAGTGCTTCCTTAGGTGGATTTTGAGGTATGTACCTATGTATGAAAATTACTAATTAATTAATTTTTTACAGATTCCCTGGAGCCAGACGCGCGGGCGAGGTGTCAGGAGAAGCGTCTCGGCGCGGGCTAGCTAGCTGTGACGTTTTCGGGAATAAGGGTTGAACAAAATTTTTAGGGGTGGTCAAAAAACCAGTTTTTTCAGGCAAAAAACGTGTTTTCAGCGACCGGGAAGGGTTTCAATTCGCGCACAGCGCCGGGAACCCAAGGTTAGTATGGCGAAAACACGATTCCGCAAACAGAATGAAAATCTAATGAAGGGTTCCGTAGTTAGAACCAGGTAAGTATGAAGAATTTAGTGAAAAAGGGGTTGGTGCCAAAATTAAAACCACCCTTGCAGATTTGTCAAAAATATTGCGTCAATAAGTTACGGGACGCCTATTAAAGTTTTCTGGAACAGAAAACCGCTTCAAAAACGCAGTCCAGACGCCCAAGAAATTACGATTTTTGTTTCGACAGTGCTTCCTTAGGTGGATTTTGAGGTATGTACCTATGTATGAAAATTACTAATTAATTAATTTTTTACAGATTCCCTGGAGCCAGACGCGCGGGCGAGGTGTCAGGAGAAGCGTCTCGGCGCGGGCTAGCTAGCTGTGACGTTTTCGGGAATAAGGGTTGAACAAAATTTTTAGGGGTGGTCAAAAAACCAGTTTTTTCAGGCAAAAAACGTGTTTTCAGCGACCGGGAAGGGTTTCAATTCGCGCACAGCGCCGGGAACCCAAGGTTAGTATGGCGAAAACACGATTCCGCAAACAGAATGAAAATCTAATGAAGGGTTCCGTAGTTAGAACCAGGTAAGTATGAAGAATTTAGTGAAAAAGGGGTTGGTGCCAAAATTAAAACCACCCTTGCAGATTTGTCAAAAATATTGCGTCAATAAGTTACGGGACGCCTATTAAAGTTTTCTGGAACAGAAAACCGCTTCAAAAACGCAGTCCAGACGCCCAAGAAATTACGATTTTTGTTTCGACAGTGCTTCCTTAGGTGGATTTTGAGGTATGTACCTATGTATGAAAATTACTAATTAATTAATTTTTTACAGATTCCCTGGAGCCAGACGCGCGGGCGAGGTGTCAGGAGAAGCGTCTCGGCGCGGGCTAGCTAGCTGTGACGTTTTCGGGAATAAGGGTTGAACAAAATTTTTAGGGGTGGTCAAAAAACCAGTTTTTTCAGGCAAAAAACGTGTTTTCAGCGACCGGGAAGGGTTTCAATTCGCGCACAGCGCCGGGAACCCAAGGTTAGTATGGCGAAAACACGATTCCGCAAACAGAATGAAAATCTAATGAAGGGTTCCGTAGTTAGAACCAGGTAAGTATGAAGAATTTAGTGAAAAAGGGGTTGGTGCCAAAATTAAAACCACCCTTGCAGATTTGTCAAAAATATTGCGTCAATAAGTTACGGGACGCCTATTAAAGTTTTCTGGAACAGAAAACCGCTTCAAAAACGCAGTCCAGACGCCCAAGAAATTACGATTTTTGTTTCGACAGTGCTTCCTTAGGTGGATTTTGAGGTATGTACCTATGTATGAAAATTACTAATTAATTAATTTTTTACAGATTCCCTGGAGCCAGACGCGCGGGCGAGGTGTCAGGAGAAGCGTCTCGGCGCGGGCTAGCTAGCTGTGACGTTTTCGGGAATAAGGGTTGAACAAAATTTTTAGGGGTGGTCAAAAAACCAGTTTTTTCAGGCAAAAAACGTGTTTTCAGCGACCGGGAAGGGTTTCAATTCGCGCACAGCGCCGGGAACCCAAGGTTAGTATGGCGAAAACACGATTCCGCAAACAGAATGAAAATCTAATGAAGGGTTCCGTAGTTAGAACCAGGTAAGTATGAAGAATTTAGTGAAAAAGGGGTTGGTGCCAAAATTAAAACCACCCTTGCAGATTTGTCAAAAATATTGCGTCAATAAGTTACGGGACGCCTATTAAAGTTTTCTGGAACAGAAAACCGCTTCAAAAACGCAGTCCAGACGCCCAAGAAATTACGATTTTTGTTTCGACAGTGCTTCCTTAGGTGGATTTTGAGGTATGTACCTATGTATGAAAATTACTAATTAATTAATTTTTTACAGATTCCCTGGAGCCAGACGCGCGGGCGAGGTGTCAGGAGAAGCGTCTCGGCGCGGGCTAGCTAGCTGTGACGTTTTCGGGAATAAGGGTTGAACAAAATTTTTAGGGGTGGTCAAAAAACCAGTTTTTTCAGGCAAAAAACGTGTTTTCAGCGACCGGGAAGGGTTTCAATTCGCGCACAGCGCCGGGAACCCAAGGTTAGTATGGCGAAAACACGATTCCGCAAACAGAATGAAAATCTAATGAAGGGTTCCGTAGTTAGAACCAGGTAAGTATGAAGAATTTAGTGAAAAAGGGGTTGGTGCCAAAATTAAAACCACCCTTGCAGATTTGTCAAAAATATTGCGTCAATAAGTTACGGGACGCCTATTAAAGTTTTCTGGAACAGAAAACCGCTTCAAAAACGCAGTCCAGACGCCCAAGAAATTACGATTTTTGTTTCGACAGTGCTTCCTTAGGTGGATTTTGAGGTATGTACCTATGTATGAAAATTACTAATTAATTAATTTTTTACAGATTCCCTGGAGCCAGACGCGCGGGCGAGGTGTCAGGAGAAGCGTCTCGGCGCGGGCTAGCTAGCTGTGACGTTTTCGGGAATAAGGGTTGAACAAAATTTTTAGGGGTGGTCAAAAAACCAGTTTTTTCAGGCAAAAAACGTGTTTTCAGCGACCGGGAAGGGTTTCAATTCGCGCACAGCGCCGGGAACCCAAGGTTAGTATGGCGAAAACACGATTCCGCAAACAGAATGAAAATCTAATGAAGGGTTCCGTAGTTAGAACCAGGTAAGTATGAAGAATTTAGTGAAAAAGGGGTTGGTGCCAAAATTAAAACCACCCTTGCAGATTTGTCAAAAATATTGCGTCAATAAGTTACGGGACGCCTATTAAAGTTTTCTGGAACAGAAAACCGCTTCAAAAACGCAGTCCAGACGCCCAAGAAATTACGATTTTTGTTTCGACAGTGCTTCCTTAGGTGGATTTTGAGGTATGTACCTATGTATGAAAATTACTAATTAATTAATTTTTTACAGATTCCCTGGAGCCAGACGCGCGGGCGAGGTGTCAGGAGAAGCGTCTCGGCGCGGGCTAGCTAGCTGTGACGTTTTCGGGAATAAGGGTTGAACAAAATTTTTAGGGGTGGTCAAAAAACCAGTTTTTTCAGGCAAAAAACGTGTTTTCAGCGACCGGGAAGGGTTTCAATTCGCGCACAGCGCCGGGAACCCAAGGTTAGTATGGCGAAAACACGATTCCGCAAACAGAATGAAAATCTAATGAAGGGTTCCGTAGTTAGAACCAGGTAAGTATGAAGAATTTAGTGAAAAAGGGGTTGGTGCCAAAATTAAAACCACCCTTGCAGATTTGTCAAAAATATTGCGTCAATAAGTTACGGGACGCCTATTAAAGTTTTCTGGAACAGAAAACCGCTTCAAAAACGCAGTCCAGACGCCCAAGAAATTACGATTTTTGTTTCGACAGTGCTTCCTTAGGTGGATTTTGAGGTATGTACCTATGTATGAAAATTACTAATTAATTAATTTTTTACAGATTCCCTGGAGCCAGACGCGCGGGCGAGGTGTCAGGAGAAGCGTCTCGGCGCGGGCTAGCTAGCTGTGACGTTTTCGGGAATAAGGGTTGAACAAAATTTTTAGGGGTGGTCAAAAAACCAGTTTTTTCAGGCAAAAAACGTGTTTTCAGCGACCGGGAAGGGTTTCAATTCGCGCACAGCGCCGGGAACCCAAGGTTAGTATGGCGAAAACACGATTCCGCAAACAGAATGAAAATCTAATGAAGGGTTCCGTAGTTAGAACCAGGTAAGTATGAAGAATTTAGTGAAAAAGGGGTTGGTGCCAAAATTAAAACCACCCTTGCAGATTTGTCAAAAATATTGCGTCAATAAGTTACGGGACGCCTATTAAAGTTTTCTGGAACAGAAAACCGCTTCAAAAACGCAGTCCAGACGCCCAAGAAATTACGATTTTTGTTTCGACAGTGCTTCCTTAGGTGGATTTTGAGGTATGTACCTATGTATGAAAATTACTAATTAATTAATTTTTTACAGATTCCCTGGAGCCAGACGCGCGGGCGAGGTGTCAGGAGAAGCGTCTCGGCGCGGGCTAGCTAGCTGTGACGTTTTCGGGAATAAGGGTTGAACAAAATTTTTAGGGGTGGTCAAAAAACCAGTTTTTTCAGGCAAAAAACGTGTTTTCAGCGACCGGGAAGGGTTTCAATTCGCGCACAGCGCCGGGAACCCAAGGTTAGTATGGCGAAAACACGATTCCGCAAACAGAATGAAAATCTAATGAAGGGTTCCGTAGTTAGAACCAGGTAAGTATGAAGAATTTAGTGAAAAAGGGGTTGGTGCCAAAATTAAAACCACCCTTGCAGATTTGTCAAAAATATTGCGTCAATAAGTTACGGGACGCCTATTAAAGTTTTCTGGAACAGAAAACCGCTTCAAAAACGCAGTCCAGACGCCCAAGAAATTACGATTTTTGTTTCGACAGTGCTTCCTTAGGTGGATTTTGAGGTATGTACCTATGTATGAAAATTACTAATTAATTAATTTTTTACAGATTCCCTGGAGCCAGACGCGCGGGCGAGGTGTCAGGAGAAGCGTCTCGGCGCGGGCTAGCTAGCTGTGACGTTTTCGGGAATAAGGGTTGAACAAAATTTTTAGGGGTGGTCAAAAAACCAGTTTTTTCAGGCAAAAAACGTGTTTTCAGCGACCGGGAAGGGTTTCAATTCGCGCACAGCGCCGGGAACCCAAGGTTAGTATGGCGAAAACACGATTCCGCAAACAGAATGAAAATCTAATGAAGGGTTCCGTAGTTAGAACCAGGTAAGTATGAAGAATTTAGTGAAAAAGGGGTTGGTGCCAAAATTAAAACCACCCTTGCAGATTTGTCAAAAATATTGCGTCAATAAGTTACGGGACGCCTATTAAAGTTTTCTGGAACAGAAAACCGCTTCAAAAACGCAGTCCAGACGCCCAAGAAATTACGATTTTTGTTTCGACAGTGCTTCCTTAGGTGGATTTTGAGGTATGTACCTATGTATGAAAATTACTAATTAATTAATTTTTTACAGATTCCCTGGAGCCAGACGCGCGGGCGAGGTGTCAGGAGAAGCGTCTCGGCGCGGGCTAGCTAGCTGTGACGTTTTCGGGAATAAGGGTTGAACAAAATTTTTAGGGGTGGTCAAAAAACCAGTTTTTTCAGGCAAAAAACGTGTTTTCAGCGACCGGGAAGGGTTTCAATTCGCGCACAGCGCCGGGAACCCAAGGTTAGTATGGCGAAAACACGATTCCGCAAACAGAATGAAAATCTAATGAAGGGTTCCGTAGTTAGAACCAGGTAAGTATGAAGAATTTAGTGAAAAAGGGGTTGGTGCCAAAATTAAAACCACCCTTGCAGATTTGTCAAAAATATTGCGTCAATAAGTTACGGGACGCCTATTAAAGTTTTCTGGAACAGAAAACCGCTTCAAAAACGCAGTCCAGACGCCCAAGAAATTACGATTTTTGTTTCGACAGTGCTTCCTTAGGTGGATTTTGAGGTATGTACCTATGTATGAAAATTACTAATTAATTAATTTTTTACAGATTCCCTGGAGCCAGACGCGCGGGCGAGGTGTCAGGAGAAGCGTCTCGGCGCGGGCTAGCTAGCTGTGACGTTTTCGGGAATAAGGGTTGAACAAAATTTTTAGGGGTGGTCAAAAAACCAGTTTTTTCAGGCAAAAAACGTGTTTTCAGCGACCGGGAAGGGTTTCAATTCGCGCACAGCGCCGGGAACCCAAGGTTAGTATGGCGAAAACACGATTCCGCAAACAGAATGAAAATCTAATGAAGGGTTCCGTAGTTAGAACCAGGTAAGTATGAAGAATTTAGTGAAAAAGGGGTTGGTGCCAAAATTAAAACCACCCTTGCAGATTTGTCAAAAATATTGCGTCAATAAGTTACGGGACGCCTATTAAAGTTTTCTGGAACAGAAAACCGCTTCAAAAACGCAGTCCAGACGCCCAAGAAATTACGATTTTTGTTTCGACAGTGCTTCCTTAGGTGGATTTTGAGGTATGTACCTATGTATGAAAATTACTAATTAATTAATTTTTTACAGATTCCCTGGAGCCAGACGCGCGGGCGAGGTGTCAGGAGAAGCGTCTCGGCGCGGGCTAGCTAGCTGTGACGTTTTCGGGAATAAGGGTTGAACAAAATTTTTAGGGGTGGTCAAAAAACCAGTTTTTTCAGGCAAAAAACGTGTTTTCAGCGACCGGGAAGGGTTTCAATTCGCGCACAGCGCCGGGAACCCAAGGTTAGTATGGCGAAAACACGATTCCGCAAACAGAATGAAAATCTAATGAAGGGTTCCGTAGTTAGAACCAGGTAAGTATGAAGAATTTAGTGAAAAAGGGGTTGGTGCCAAAATTAAAACCACCCTTGCAGATTTGTCAAAAATATTGCGTCAATAAGTTACGGGACGCCTATTAAAGTTTTCTGGAACAGAAAACCGCTTCAAAAACGCAGTCCAGACGCCCAAGAAATTACGATTTTTGTTTCGACAGTGCTTCCTTAGGTGGATTTTGAGGTATGTACCTATGTATGAAAATTACTAATTAATTAATTTTTTACAGATTCCCTGGAGCCAGACGCGCGGGCGAGGTGTCAGGAGAAGCGTCTCGGCGCGGGCTAGCTAGCTGTGACGTTTTCGGGAATAAGGGTTGAACAAAATTTTTAGGGGTGGTCAAAAAACCAGTTTTTTCAGGCAAAAAACGTGTTTTCAGCGACCGGGAAGGGTTTCAATTCGCGCACAGCGCCGGGAACCCAAGGTTAGTATGGCGAAAACACGATTCCGCAAACAGAATGAAAATCTAATGAAGGGTTCCGTAGTTAGAACCAGGTAAGTATGAAGAATTTAGTGAAAAAGGGGTTGGTGCCAAAATTAAAACCACCCTTGCAGATTTGTCAAAAATATTGCGTCAATAAGTTACGGGACGCCTATTAAAGTTTTCTGGAACAGAAAACCGCTTCAAAAACGCAGTCCAGACGCCCAAGAAATTACGATTTTTGTTTCGACAGTGCTTCCTTAGGTGGATTTTGAGGTATGTACCTATGTATGAAAATTACTAATTAATTAATTTTTTACAGATTCCCTGGAGCCAGACGCGCGGGCGAGGTGTCAGGAGAAGCGTCTCGGCGCGGGCTAGCTAGCTGTGACGTTTTCGGGAATAAGGGTTGAACAAAATTTTTAGGGGTGGTCAAAAAACCAGTTTTTTCAGGCAAAAAACGTGTTTTCAGCGACCGGGAAGGGTTTCAATTCGCGCACAGCGCCGGGAACCCAAGGTTAGTATGGCGAAAACACGATTCCGCAAACAGAATGAAAATCTAATGAAGGGTTCCGTAGTTAGAACCAGGTAAGTATGAAGAATTTAGTGAAAAAGGGGTTGGTGCCAAAATTAAAACCACCCTTGCAGATTTGTCAAAAATATTGCGTCAATAAGTTACGGGACGCCTATTAAAGTTTTCTGGAACAGAAAACCGCTTCAAAAACGCAGTCCAGACGCCCAAGAAATTACGATTTTTGTTTCGACAGTGCTTCCTTAGGTGGATTTTGAGGTATGTACCTATGTATGAAAATTACTAATTAATTAATTTTTTACAGATTCCCTGGAGCCAGACGCGCGGGCGAGGTGTCAGGAGAAGCGTCTCGGCGCGGGCTAGCTAGCTGTGACGTTTTCGGGAATAAGGGTTGAACAAAATTTTTAGGGGTGGTCAAAAAACCAGTTTTTTCAGGCAAAAAACGTGTTTTCAGCGACCGGGAAGGGTTTCAATTCGCGCACTAGCGCCGGGAACCCAAGGTTAGTATGGCGAAAACACGATTCCGCAAACAGAATGAAAATCTAATGAAGGGTTCCGTAGTTAGAACCAGGTAAGTATGAAGAATTTAGTGAAAAAGGGGTTGGTGCCAAAATTAAAACCACCCTTGCAGATTTGTCAAAAATATTGCGTCAATAAGTTACGGGACGCCTATTAAAGTTTTCTGGAACAGAAAACCGCTTCAAAAACGCAGTCCAGACGCCCAAGAAATTACGATTTTTGTTTCGACAGTGCTTCCTTAGGTGGATTTTGAGGTATGTACCTATGTATGAAAATTACTAATTAATTAATTTTTTACAGATTCCCTGGAGCCAGACGCGCGGGCGAGGTGTCAGGAGAAGCGTCTCGGCGCGGGCTAGCTAGCTGTGACGTTTTCGGGAATAAGGGTTGAACAAAATTTTTAGGGGTGGTCAAAAAACCAGTTTTTTCAGGCAAAAAACGTGTTTTCAGCGACCGGGAAGGGTTTCAATTCGCGCACAGCGCCGGGAACCCAAGGTTAGTATGGCGAAAACACGATTCCGCAAACAGAATGAAAATCTAATGAAGGGTTCCGTAGTTAGAACCAGGTAAGTATGAAGAATTTAGTGAAAAAGGGGTTGGTGCCAAAATTAAAACCACCCTTGCAGATTTGTCAAAAATATTGCGTCAATAAGTTACGGGACGCCTATTAAAGTTTTCTGGAACAGAAAACCGCTTCAAAAACGCAGTCCAGACGCCCAAGAAATTACGATTTTTGTTTCGACAGTGCTTCCTTAGGTGGATTTTGAGGTATGTACCTATGTATGAAAATTACTAATTAATTAATTTTTTACAGATTCCCTGGAGCCAGACGCGCGGGCGAGGTGTCAGGAGAAGCGTCTCGGCGCGGGCTAGCTAGCTGTGACGTTTTCGGGAATAAGGGTTGAACAAAATTTTTAGGGGTGGTCAAAAAACCAGTTTTTTCAGGCAAAAAACGTGTTTTCAGCGACCGGGAAGGGTTTCAATTCGCGCACAGCGCCGGGAACCCAAGGTTAGTATGGCGAAAACACGATTCCGCAAACAGAATGAAAATCTAATGAAGGGTTCCGTAGTTAGAACCAGGTAAGTATGAAGAATTTAGTGAAAAAGGGGTTGGTGCCAAAATTAAAACCACCCTTGCAGATTTGTCAAAAATATTGCGTCAATAAGTTACGGGACGCCTATTAAAGTTTTCTGGAACAGAAAACCGCTTCAAAAACGCAGTCCAGACGCCCAAGAAATTACGATTTTTGTTTCGACAGTGCTTCCTTAGGTGGATTTTGAGGTATGTACCTATGTATGAAAATTACTAATTAATTAATTTTTTACAGATTCCCTGGAGCCAGACGCGCGGGCGAGGTGTCAGGAGAAGCGTCTCGGCGCGGGCTAGCTAGCTGTGACGTTTTCGGGAATAAGGGTTGAACAAAATTTTTAGGGGTGGTCAAAAAACCAGTTTTTTCAGGCAAAAAACGTGTTTTCAGCGACCGGGAAGGGTTTCAATTCGCGCACAGCGCCGGGAACCCAAGGTTAGTATGGCGAAAACACGATTCCGCAAACAGAATGAAAATCTAATGAAGGGTTCCGTAGTTAGAACCAGGTAAGTATGAAGAATTTAGTGAAAAAGGGGTTGGTGCCAAAATTAAAACCACCCTTGCAGATTTGTCAAAAATATTGCGTCAATAAGTTACGGGACGCCTATTAAAGTTTTCTGGAACAGAAAACCGCTTCAAAAACGCAGTCCAGACGCCCAAGAAATTACGATTTTTGTTTCGACAGTGCTTCCTTAGGTGGATTTTGAGGTATGTACCTATGTATGAAAATTACTAATTAATTAATTTTTTACAGATTCCCTGGAGCCAGACGCGCGGGCGAGGTGTCAGGAGAAGCGTCTCGGCGCGGGCTAGCTAGCTGTGACGTTTTCGGGAATAAGGGTTGAACAAAATTTTTAGGGGTGGTCAAAAAACCAGTTTTTTCAGGCAAAAAACGTGTTTTCAGCGACCGGGAAGGGTTTCAATTCGCGCACAGCGCCGGGAACCCAAGGTTAGTATGGCGAAAACACGATTCCGCAAACAGAATGAAAATCTAATGAAGGGTTCCGTAGTTAGAACCAGGTAAGTATGAAGAATTTAGTGAAAAAGGGGTTGGTGCCAAAATTAAAACCACCCTTGCAGATTTGTCAAAAATATTGCGTCAATAAGTTACGGGACGCCTATTAAAGTTTTCTGGAACAGAAAACCGCTTCAAAAACGCAGTCCAGACGCCCAAGAAATTACGATTTTTGTTTCGACAGTGCTTCCTTAGGTGGATTTTGAGGTATGTACCTATGTATGAAAATTACTAATTAATTAATTTTTTACAGATTCCCTGGAGCCAGACGCGCGGGCGAGGTGTCAGGAGAAGCGTCTCGGCGCGGGCTAGCTAGCTGTGACGTTTTCGGGAATAAGGGTTGAACAAAATTTTTAGGGGTGGTCAAAAAACCAGTTTTTTCAGGCAAAAAACGTGTTTTCAGCGACCGGGAAGGGTTTCAATTCGCGCACAGCGCCGGGAACCCAAGGTTAGTATGGCGAAAACACGATTCCGCAAACAGAATGAAAATCTAATGAAGGGTTCCGTAGTTAGAACCAGGTAAGTATGAAGAATTTAGTGAAAAAGGGGTTGGTGCCAAAATTAAAACCACCCTTGCAGATTTGTCAAAAATATTGCGTCAATAAGTTACGGGACGCCTATTAAAGTTTTCTGGAACAGAAAACCGCTTCAAAAACGCAGTCCAGACGCCCAAGAAATTACGATTTTTGTTTCGACAGTGCTTCCTTAGGTGGATTTTGAGGTATGTACCTATGTATGAAAATTACTAATTAATTAATTTTTTACAGATTCCCTGGAGCCAGACGCGCGGGCGAGGTGTCAGGAGAAGCGTCTCGGCGCGGGCTAGCTAGCTGTGACGTTTTCGGGAATAAGGGTTGAACAAAATTTTTAGGGGTGGTCAAAAAACCAGTTTTTTCAGGCAAAAAACGTGTTTTCAGCGACCGGGAAGGGTTTCAATTCGCGCACAGCGCCGGGAACCCAAGGTTAGTATGGCGAAAACACGATTCCGCAAACAGAATGAAAATCTAATGAAGGGTTCCGTAGTTAGAACCAGGTAAGTATGAAGAATTTAGTGAAAAAGGGGTTGGTGCCAAAATTAAAACCACCCTTGCAGATTTGTCAAAAATATTGCGTCAATAAGTTACGGGACGCCTATTAAAGTTTTCTGGAACAGAAAACCGCTTCAAAAACGCAGTCCAGACGCCCAAGAAATTACGATTTTTGTTTCGACAGTGCTTCCTTAGGTGGATTTTGAGGTATGTACCTATGTATGAAAATTACTAATTAATTAATTTTTTACAGATTCCCTGGAGCCAGACGCGCGGGCGAGGTGTCAGGAGAAGCGTCTCGGCGCGGGCTAGCTAGCTGTGACGTTTTCGGGAATAAGGGTTGAACAAAATTTTTAGGGGTGGTCAAAAAACCAGTTTTTTCAGGCAAAAAACGTGTTTTCAGCGACCGGGAAGGGTTTCAATTCGCGCACAGCGCCGGGAACCCAAGGTTAGTATGGCGAAAACACGATTCCGCAAACAGAATGAAAATCTAATGAAGGGTTCCGTAGTTAGAACCAGGTAAGTATGAAGAATTTAGTGAAAAAGGGGTTGGTGCCAAAATTAAAACCACCCTTGCAGATTTGTCAAAAATATTGCGTCAATAAGTTACGGGACGCCTATTAAAGTTTTCTGGAACAGAAAACCGCTTCAAAAACGCAGTCCAGACGCCCAAGAAATTACGATTTTTGTTTCGACAGTGCTTCCTTAGGTGGATTTTGAGGTATGTACCTATGTATGAAAATTACTAATTAATTAATTTTTTACAGATTCCCTGGAGCCAGACGCGCGGGCGAGGTGTCAGGAGAAGCGTCTCGGCGCGGGCTAGCTAGCTGTGACGTTTTCGGGAATAAGGGTTGAACAAAATTTTTAGGGGTGGTCAAAAAACCAGTTTTTTCAGGCAAAAAACGTGTTTTCAGCGACCGGGAAGGGTTTCAATTCGCGCACAGCGCCGGGAACCCAAGGTTAGTATGGCGAAAACACGATTCCGCAAACAGAATGAAAATCTAATGAAGGGTTCCGTAGTTAGAACCAGGTAAGTATGAAGAATTTAGTGAAAAAGGGGTTGGTGCCAAAATTAAAACCACCCTTGCAGATTTGTCAAAAATATTGCGTCAATAAGTTACGGGACGCCTATTAAAGTTTTCTGGAACAGAAAACCGCTTCAAAAACGCAGTCCAGACGCCCAAGAAATTACGATTTTTGTTTCGACAGTGCTTCCTTAGGTGGATTTTGAGGTATGTACCTATGTATGAAAATTACTAATTAATTAATTTTTTACAGATTCCCTGGAGCCAGACGCGCGGGCGAGGTGTCAGGAGAAGCGTCTCGGCGCGGGCTAGCTAGCTGTGACGTTTTCGGGAATAAGGGTTGAACAAAATTTTTAGGGGTGGTCAAAAAACCAGTTTTTTCAGGCAAAAAACGTGTTTTCAGCGACCGGGAAGGGTTTCAATTCGCGCACAGCGCCGGGAACCCAAGGTTAGTATGGCGAAAACACGATTCCGCAAACAGAATGAAAATCTAATGAAGGGTTCCGTAGTTAGAACCAGGTAAGTATGAAGAATTTAGTGAAAAAGGGGTTGGTGCCAAAATTAAAACCACCCTTGCAGATTTGTCAAAAATATTGCGTCAATAAGTTACGGGACGCCTATTAAAGTTTTCTGGAACAGAAAACCGCTTCAAAAACGCAGTCCAGACGCCCAAGAAATTACGATTTTTGTTTCGACAGTGCTTCCTTAGGTGGATTTTGAGGTATGTACCTATGTATGAAAATTACTAATTAATTAATTTTTTACAGATTCCCTGGAGCCAGACGCGCGGGCGAGGTGTCAGGAGAAGCGTCTCGGCGCGGGCTAGCTAGCTGTGACGTTTTCGGGAATAAGGGTTGAACAAAATTTTTAGGGGTGGTCAAAAAACCAGTTTTTTCAGGCAAAAAACGTGTTTTCAGCGACCGGGAAGGGTTTCAATTCGCGCACAGCGCCGGGAACCCAAGGTTAGTATGGCGAAAACACGATTCCGCAAACAGAATGAAAATCTAATGAAGGGTTCCGTAGTTAGAACCAGGTAAGTATGAAGAATTTAGTGAAAAAGGGGTTGGTGCCAAAATTAAAACCACCCTTGCAGATTTGTCAAAAATATTGCGTCAATAAGTTACGGGACGCCTATTAAAGTTTTCTGGAACAGAAAACCGCTTCAAAAACGCAGTCCAGACGCCCAAGAAATTACGATTTTTGTTTCGACAGTGCTTCCTTAGGTGGATTTTGAGGTATGTACCTATGTATGAAAATTACTAATTAATTAATTTTTTACAGATTCCCTGGAGCCAGACGCGCGGGCGAGGTGTCAGGAGAAGCGTCTCGGCGCGGGCTAGCTAGCTGTGACGTTTTCGGGAATAAGGGTTGAACAAAATTTTTAGGGGTGGTCAAAAAACCAGTTTTTTCAGGCAAAAAACGTGTTTTCAGCGACCGGGAAGGGTTTCAATTCGCGCACAGCGCCGGGAACCCAAGGTTAGTATGGCGAAAACACGATTCCGCAAACAGAATGAAAATCTAATGAAGGGTTCCGTAGTTAGAACCAGGTAAGTATGAAGAATTTAGTGAAAAAGGGGTTGGTGCCAAAATTAAAACCACCCTTGCAGATTTGTCAAAAATATTGCGTCAATAAGTTACGGGACGCCTATTAAAGTTTTCTGGAACAGAAAACCGCTTCAAAAACGCAGTCCAGACGCCCAAGAAATTACGATTTTTGTTTCGACAGTGCTTCCTTAGGTGGATTTTGAGGTATGTACCTATGTATGAAAATTACTAATTAATTAATTTTTTACAGATTCCCTGGAGCCAGACGCGCGGGCGAGGTGTCAGGAGAAGCGTCTCGGCGCGGGCTAGCTAGCTGTGACGTTTTCGGGAATAAGGGTTGAACAAAATTTTTAGGGGTGGTCAAAAAACCAGTTTTTTCAGGCAAAAAACGTGTTTTCAGCGACCGGGAAGGGTTTCAATTCGCGCACAGCGCCGGGAACCCAAGGTTAGTATGGCGAAAACACGATTCCGCAAACAGAATGAAAATCTAATGAAGGGTTCCGTAGTTAGAACCAGGTAAGTATGAAGAATTTAGTGAAAAAGGGGTTGGTGCCAAAATTAAAACCACCCTTGCAGATTTGTCAAAAATATTGCGTCAATAAGTTACGGGACGCCTATTAAAGTTTTCTGGAACAGAAAACCGCTTCAAAAACGCAGTCCAGACGCCCAAGAAATTACGATTTTTGTTTCGACAGTGCTTCCTTAGGTGGATTTTGAGGTATGTACCTATGTATGAAAATTACTAATTAATTAATTTTTTACAGATTCCCTGGAGCCAGACGCGCGGGCGAGGTGTCAGGAGAAGCGTCTCGGCGCGGGCTAGCTAGCTGTGACGTTTTCGGGAATAAGGGTTGAACAAAATTTTTAGGGGTGGTCAAAAAACCAGTTTTTTCAGGCAAAAAACGTGTTTTCAGCGACCGGGAAGGGTTTCAATTCGCGCACAGCGCCGGGAACCCAAGGTTAGTATGGCGAAAACACGATTCCGCAAACAGAATGAAAATCTAATGAAGGGTTCCGTAGTTAGAACCAGGTAAGTATGAAGAATTTAGTGAAAAAGGGGTTGGTGCCAAAATTAAAACCACCCTTGCAGATTTGTCAAAAATATTGCGTCAATAAGTTACGGGACGCCTATTAAAGTTTTCTGGAACAGAAAACCGCTTCAAAAACGCAGTCCAGACGCCCAAGAAATTACGATTTTTGTTTCGACAGTGCTTCCTTAGGTGGATTTTGAGGTATGTACCTATGTATGAAAATTACTAATTAATTAATTTTTTACAGATTCCCTGGAGCCAGACGCGCGGGCGAGGTGTCAGGAGAAGCGTCTCGGCGCGGGCTAGCTAGCTGTGACGTTTTCGGGAATAAGGGTTGAACAAAATTTTTAGGGGTGGTCAAAAAACCAGTTTTTTCAGGCAAAAAACGTGTTTTCAGCGACCGGGAAGGGTTTCAATTCGCGCACAGCGCCGGGAACCCAAGGTTAGTATGGCGAAAACACGATTCCGCAAACAGAATGAAAATCTAATGAAGGGTTCCGTAGTTAGAACCAGGTAAGTATGAAGAATTTAGTGAAAAAGGGGTTGGTGCCAAAATTAAAACCACCCTTGCAGATTTGTCAAAAATATTGCGTCAATAAGTTACGGGACGCCTATTAAAGTTTTCTGGAACAGAAAACCGCTTCAAAAACGCAGTCCAGACGCCCAAGAAATTACGATTTTTGTTTCGACAGTGCTTCCTTAGGTGGATTTTGAGGTATGTACCTATGTATGAAAATTACTAATTAATTAATTTTTTACAGATTCCCTGGAGCCAGACGCGCGGGCGAGGTGTCAGGAGAAGCGTCTCGGCGCGGGCTAGCTAGCTGTGACGTTTTCGGGAATAAGGGTTGAACAAAATTTTTAGGGGTGGTCAAAAAACCAGTTTTTTCAGGCAAAAAACGTGTTTTCAGCGACCGGGAAGGGTTTCAATTCGCGCACAGCGCCGGGAACCCAAGGTTAGTATGGCGAAAACACGATTCCGCAAACAGAATGAAAATCTAATGAAGGGTTCCGTAGTTAGAACCAGGTAAGTATGAAGAATTTAGTGAAAAAGGGGTTGGTGCCAAAATTAAAACCACCCTTGCAGATTTGTCAAAAATATTGCGTCAATAAGTTACGGGACGCCTATTAAAGTTTTCTGGAACAGAAAACCGCTTCAAAAACGCAGTCCAGACGCCCAAGAAATTACGATTTTTGTTTCGACAGTGCTTCCTTAGGTGGATTTTGAGGTATGTACCTATGTATGAAAATTACTAATTAATTAATTTTTTACAGATTCCCTGGAGCCAGACGCGCGGGCGAGGTGTCAGGAGAAGCGTCTCGGCGCGGGCTAGCTAGCTGTGACGTTTTCGGGAATAAGGGTTGAACAAAATTTTTAGGGGTGGTCAAAAAACCAGTTTTTTCAGGCAAAAAACGTGTTTTCAGCGACCGGGAAGGGTTTCAATTCGCGCACAGCGCCGGGAACCCAAGGTTAGTATGGCGAAAACACGATTCCGCAAACAGAATGAAAATCTAATGAAGGGTTCCGTAGTTAGAACCAGGTAAGTATGAAGAATTTAGTGAAAAAGGGGTTGGTGCCAAAATTAAAACCACCCTTGCAGATTTGTCAAAAATATTGCGTCAATAAGTTACGGGACGCCTATTAAAGTTTTCTGGAACAGAAAACCGCTTCAAAAACGCAGTCCAGACGCCCAAGAAATTACGATTTTTGTTTCGACAGTGCTTCCTTAGGTGGATTTTGAGGTATGTACCTATGTATGAAAATTACTAATTAATTAATTTTTTACAGATTCCCTGGAGCCAGACGCGCGGGCGAGGTGTCAGGAGAAGCGTCTCGGCGCGGGCTAGCTAGCTGTGACGTTTTCGGGAATAAGGGTTGAACAAAATTTTTAGGGGTGGTCAAAAAACCAGTTTTTTCAGGCAAAAAACGTGTTTTCAGCGACCGGGAAGGGTTTCAATTCGCGCACAGCGCCGGGAACCCAAGGTTAGTATGGCGAAAACACGATTCCGCAAACAGAATGAAAATCTAATGAAGGGTTCCGTAGTTAGAACCAGGTAAGTATGAAGAATTTAGTGAAAAAGGGGTTGGTGCCAAAATTAAAACCACCCTTGCAGATTTGTCAAAAATATTGCGTCAATAAGTTACGGGACGCCTATTAAAGTTTTCTGGAACAGAAAACCGCTTCAAAAACGCAGTCCAGACGCCCAAGAAATTACGATTTTTGTTTCGACAGTGCTTCCTTAGGTGGATTTTGAGGTATGTACCTATGTATGAAAATTACTAATTAATTAATTTTTTACAGATTCCCTGGAGCCAGACGCGCGGGCGAGGTGTCAGGAGAAGCGTCTCGGCGCGGGCTAGCTAGCTGTGACGTTTTCGGGAATAAGGGTTGAACAAAATTTTTAGGGGTGGTCAAAAAACCAGTTTTTTCAGGCAAAAAACGTGTTTTCAGCGACCGGGAAGGGTTTCAATTCGCGCACAGCGCCGGGAACCCAAGGTTAGTATGGCGAAAACACGATTCCGCAAACAGAATGAAAATCTAATGAAGGGTTCCGTAGTTAGAACCAGGTAAGTATGAAGAATTTAGTGAAAAAGGGGTTGGTGCCAAAATTAAAACCACCCTTGCAGATTTGTCAAAAATATTGCGTCAATAAGTTACGGGACGCCTATTAAAGTTTTCTGGAACAGAAAACCGCTTCAAAAACGCAGTCCAGACGCCCAAGAAATTACGATTTTTGTTTCGACAGTGCTTCCTTAGGTGGATTTTGAGGTATGTACCTATGTATGAAAATTACTAATTAATTAATTTTTTACAGATTCCCTGGAGCCAGACGCGCGGGCGAGGTGTCAGGAGAAGCGTCTCGGCGCGGGCTAGCTAGCTGTGACGTTTTCGGGAATAAGGGTTGAACAAAATTTTTAGGGGTGGTCAAAAAACCAGTTTTTTCAGGCAAAAAACGTGTTTTCAGCGACCGGGAAGGGTTTCAATTCGCGCACAGCGCCGGGAACCCAAGGTTAGTATGGCGAAAACACGATTCCGCAAACAGAATGAAAATCTAATGAAGGGTTCCGTAGTTAGAACCAGGTAAGTATGAAGAATTTAGTGAAAAAGGGGTTGGTGCCAAAATTAAAACCACCCTTGCAGATTTGTCAAAAATATTGCGTCAATAAGTTACGGGACGCCTATTAAAGTTTTCTGGAACAGAAAACCGCTTCAAAAACGCAGTCCAGACGCCCAAGAAATTACGATTTTTGTTTCGACAGTGCTTCCTTAGGTGGATTTTGAGGTATGTACCTATGTATGAAAATTACTAATTAATTAATTTTTTACAGATTCCCTGGAGCCAGACGCGCGGGCGAGGTGTCAGGAGAAGCGTCTCGGCGCGGGCTAGCTAGCTGTGACGTTTTCGGGAATAAGGGTTGAACAAAATTTTTAGGGGTGGTCAAAAAACCAGTTTTTTCAGGCAAAAAACGTGTTTTCAGCGACCGGGAAGGGTTTCAATTCGCGCACAGCGCCGGGAACCCAAGGTTAGTATGGCGAAAACACGATTCCGCAAACAGAATGAAAATCTAATGAAGGGTTCCGTAGTTAGAACCAGGTAAGTATGAAGAATTTAGTGAAAAAGGGGTTGGTGCCAAAATTAAAACCACCCTTGCAGATTTGTCAAAAATATTGCGTCAATAAGTTACGGGACGCCTATTAAAGTTTTCTGGAACAGAAAACCGCTTCAAAAACGCAGTCCAGACGCCCAAGAAATTACGATTTTTGTTTCGACAGTGCTTCCTTAGGTGGATTTTGAGGTATGTACCTATGTATGAAAATTACTAATTAATTAATTTTTTACAGATTCCCTGGAGCCAGACGCGCGGGCGAGGTGTCAGGAGAAGCGTCTCGGCGCGGGCTAGCTAGCTGTGACGTTTTCGGGAATAAGGGTTGAACAAAATTTTTAGGGGTGGTCAAAAAACCAGTTTTTTCAGGCAAAAAACGTGTTTTCAGCGACCGGGAAGGGTTTCAATTCGCGCACAGCGCCGGGAACCCAAGGTTAGTATGGCGAAAACACGATTCCGCAAACAGAATGAAAATCTAATGAAGGGTTCCGTAGTTAGAACCAGGTAAGTATGAAGAATTTAGTGAAAAAGGGGTTGGTGCCAAAATTAAAACCACCCTTGCAGATTTGTCAAAAATATTGCGTCAATAAGTTACGGGACGCCTATTAAAGTTTTCTGGAACAGAAAACCGCTTCAAAAACGCAGTCCAGACGCCCAAGAAATTACGATTTTTGTTTCGACAGTGCTTCCTTAGGTGGATTTTGAGGTATGTACCTATGTATGAAAATTACTAATTAATTAATTTTTTACAGATTCCCTGGAGCCAGACGCGCGGGCGAGGTGTCAGGAGAAGCGTCTCGGCGCGGGCTAGCTAGCTGTGACGTTTTCGGGAATAAGGGTTGAACAAAATTTTTAGGGGTGGTCAAAAAACCAGTTTTTTCAGGCAAAAAACGTGTTTTCAGCGACCGGGAAGGGTTTCAATTCGCGCACAGCGCCGGGAACCCAAGGTTAGTATGGCGAAAACACGATTCCGCAAACAGAATGAAAATCTAATGAAGGGTTCCGTAGTTAGAACCAGGTAAGTATGAAGAATTTAGTGAAAAAGGGGTTGGTGCCAAAATTAAAACCACCCTTGCAGATTTGTCAAAAATATTGCGTCAATAAGTTACGGGACGCCTATTAAAGTTTTCTGGAACAGAAAACCGCTTCAAAAACGCAGTCCAGACGCCCAAGAAATTACGATTTTTGTTTCGACAGTGCTTCCTTAGGTGGATTTTGAGGTATGTACCTATGTATGAAAATTACTAATTAATTAATTTTTTACAGATTCCCTGGAGCCAGACGCGCGGGCGAGGTGTCAGGAGAAGCGTCTCGGCGCGGGCTAGCTAGCTGTGACGTTTTCGGGAATAAGGGTTGAACAAAATTTTTAGGGGTGGTCAAAAAACCAGTTTTTTCAGGCAAAAAACGTGTTTTCAGCGACCGGGAAGGGTTTCAATTCGCGCACAGCGCCGGGAACCCAAGGTTAGTATGGCGAAAACACGATTCCGCAAACAGAATGAAAATCTAATGAAGGGTTCCGTAGTTAGAACCAGGTAAGTATGAAGAATTTAGTGAAAAAGGGGTTGGTGCCAAAATTAAAACCACCCTTGCAGATTTGTCAAAAATATTGCGTCAATAAGTTACGGGACGCCTATTAAAGTTTTCTGGAACAGAAAACCGCTTCAAAAACGCAGTCCAGACGCCCAAGAAATTACGATTTTTGTTTCGACAGTGCTTCCTTAGGTGGATTTTGAGGTATGTACCTATGTATGAAAATTACTAATTAATTAATTTTTTACAGATTCCCTGGAGCCAGACGCGCGGGCGAGGTGTCAGGAGAAGCGTCTCGGCGCGGGCTAGCTAGCTGTGACGTTTTCGGGAATAAGGGTTGAACAAAATTTTTAGGGGTGGTCAAAAAACCAGTTTTTTCAGGCAAAAAACGTGTTTTCAGCGACCGGGAAGGGTTTCAATTCGCGCACAGCGCCGGGAACCCAAGGTTAGTATGGCGAAAACACGATTCCGCAAACAGAATGAAAATCTAATGAAGGGTTCCGTAGTTAGAACCAGGTAAGTATGAAGAATTTAGTGAAAAAGGGGTTGGTGCCAAAATTAAAACCACCCTTGCAGATTTGTCAAAAATATTGCGTCAATAAGTTACGGGACGCCTATTAAAGTTTTCTGGAACAGAAAACCGCTTCAAAAACGCAGTCCAGACGCCCAAGAAATTACGATTTTTGTTTCGACAGTGCTTCCTTAGGTGGATTTTGAGGTATGTACCTATGTATGAAAATTACTAATTAATTAATTTTTTACAGATTCCCTGGAGCCAGACGCGCGGGCGAGGTGTCAGGAGAAGCGTCTCGGCGCGGGCTAGCTAGCTGTGACGTTTTCGGGAATAAGGGTTGAACAAAATTTTTAGGGGTGGTCAAAAAACCAGTTTTTTCAGGCAAAAAACGTGTTTTCAGCGACCGGGAAGGGTTTCAATTCGCGCACAGCGCCGGGAACCCAAGGTTAGTATGGCGAAAACACGATTCCGCAAACAGAATGAAAATCTAATGAAGGGTTCCGTAGTTAGAACCAGGTAAGTATGAAGAATTTAGTGAAAAAGGGGTTGGTGCCAAAATTAAAACCACCCTTGCAGATTTGTCAAAAATATTGCGTCAATAAGTTACGGGACGCCTATTAAAGTTTTCTGGAACAGAAAACCGCTTCAAAAACGCAGTCCAGACGCCCAAGAAATTACGATTTTTGTTTCGACAGTGCTTCCTTAGGTGGATTTTGAGGTATGTACCTATGTATGAAAATTACTAATTAATTAATTTTTTACAGATTCCCTGGAGCCAGACGCGCGGGCGAGGTGTCAGGAGAAGCGTCTCGGCGCGGGCTAGCTAGCTGTGACGTTTTCGGGAATAAGGGTTGAACAAAATTTTTAGGGGTGGTCAAAAAACCAGTTTTTTCAGGCAAAAAACGTGTTTTCAGCGACCGGGAAGGGTTTCAATTCGCGCACAGCGCCGGGAACCCAAGGTTAGTATGGCGAAAACACGATTCCGCAAACAGAATGAAAATCTAATGAAGGGTTCCGTAGTTAGAACCAGGTAAGTATGAAGAATTTAGTGAAAAAGGGGTTGGTGCCAAAATTAAAACCACCCTTGCAGATTTGTCAAAAATATTGCGTCAATAAGTTACGGGACGCCTATTAAAGTTTTCTGGAACAGAAAACCGCTTCAAAAACGCAGTCCAGACGCCCAAGAAATTACGATTTTTGTTTCGACAGTGCTTCCTTAGGTGGATTTTGAGGTATGTACCTATGTATGAAAATTACTAATTAATTAATTTTTTACAGATTCCCTGGAGCCAGACGCGCGGGCGAGGTGTCAGGAGAAGCGTCTCGGCGCGGGCTAGCTAGCTGTGACGTTTTCGGGAATAAGGGTTGAACAAAATTTTTAGGGGTGGTCAAAAAACCAGTTTTTTCAGGCAAAAAACGTGTTTTCAGCGACCGGGAAGGGTTTCAATTCGCGCACAGCGCCGGGAACCCAAGGTTAGTATGGCGAAAACACGATTCCGCAAACAGAATGAAAATCTAATGAAGGGTTCCGTAGTTAGAACCAGGTAAGTATGAAGAATTTAGTGAAAAAGGGGTTGGTGCCAAAATTAAAACCACCCTTGCAGATTTGTCAAAAATATTGCGTCAATAAGTTACGGGACGCCTATTAAAGTTTTCTGGAACAGAAAACCGCTTCAAAAACGCAGTCCAGACGCCCAAGAAATTACGATTTTTGTTTCGACAGTGCTTCCTTAGGTGGATTTTGAGGTATGTACCTATGTATGAAAATTACTAATTAATTAATTTTTTACAGATTCCCTGGAGCCAGACGCGCGGGCGAGGTGTCAGGAGAAGCGTCTCGGCGCGGGCTAGCTAGCTGTGACGTTTTCGGGAATAAGGGTTGAACAAAATTTTTAGGGGTGGTCAAAAAACCAGTTTTTTCAGGCAAAAAACGTGTTTTCAGCGACCGGGAAGGGTTTCAATTCGCGCACAGCGCCGGGAACCCAAGGTTAGTATGGCGAAAACACGATTCCGCAAACAGAATGAAAATCTAATGAAGGGTTCCGTAGTTAGAACCAGGTAAGTATGAAGAATTTAGTGAAAAAGGGGTTGGTGCCAAAATTAAAACCACCCTTGCAGATTTGTCAAAAATATTGCGTCAATAAGTTACGGGACGCCTATTAAAGTTTTCTGGAACAGAAAACCGCTTCAAAAACGCAGTCCAGACGCCCAAGAAATTACGATTTTTGTTTCGACAGTGCTTCCTTTTTTTTTTTTTTTTTTTTTTTTTTTATAGGATGGGAAATCATCAAATGACCCCTCCCGCTCTGGGTGGAGCGGCAGGGAGTGTCAGACTTTTACTGACTAAAACCCACCCTTTAGTCCTCCTAGTGCCTTTCTTCCCAGGGCCGCGGTAACTCTTTCGAACAAATCCGCAACCCTGGTAGGCTCTGGCCCTAATGGGCTCCGACCCTTGCTGACGTCTGCTGGTTTGGCGCGCGTAGAACACAGCGCGCCGTCAACCCGGGCCTGTTCTGATCGGACGGCGAGCTACCCATTGCTCGCCGTCCACAGGCATCAGTCACTGCGCCATGCTCAGGAGCATCAGTTCCTGGGCGGCGCAGTGGCTGACGTTCAACAGGAGGGGGTGAAATGGGGCCATTACTGGCACTCCATTTCAGCCCCCTCCGGAGCCCTTTGTAGGGGCTCCACTGCGGCCGCTGCAGAAGCAGCAGCCGCAGTGGAACCGGCAATGGCGGTAGAAGAAGCGGCGGCAGCGGCGGCGGTCGCGGCAGAGACGGCGGTGGCGGAGGGCTTCCTCCTGTTTCCGGCTTTGGTGGGTGGGGCGCAGGCCCTACCCCCAGCCCAGTGGTCGGCCGGCTTGCCAGCTGCCGCACAGACTACGCAGTGCGGCGCGGCGACGCAGGAGCCGGCCCTGTGACCGGGCTGACCGCAGCGGAAACAAAGACCGCTGCGGTCCACCTCCGAGGTGCATTGTGCTCCCACATGGTGGCCCACTTGACACCGGAAGCACCTCAGAGGTCGGGGTTCCAGCAGTTTGACCTGCGCGGAAACCCAACCCACCAAAAACCTTCGGCCCTCCGTGATGGTTTTGGCCGCCGACACGGGGCAGCTCACCACAATGGTGCGCGTGCCCGTGTTGTCAGGACGTAGGGTGCCCGCCTTCACCTCCTCTGCTGAGCACCCCCCCGTCCTAACGACGGCGGCCACCACCTCCGCCTCCGTGACGGAGTCGTCCAGGCCCAAGATGCGCATGTCGATGCGCTTGGTGGGCCTGGACACTCGGGCATCGTCCGCGCTTAGGGACGCCCTAAGCCTTTCGGCTAGAGCGTCCGCGGTTGGGCCGCTGGCTGCCCCGGGGATCTCCAGCATCCGGGCCCCAGTCATGGTGACCCGGAGCCGAAGGCCCCCCACGATGCCTAGCTCACCAAGGTTTATCGTCTCCTTCGCCTTGGTGAGCACGTCCGCGTACGTCACGCCCCTCTTCGCCGCGTCCGGCTGCAGTGTAAGCACTACAGCCGCGGTTTTCGGGGGGCGCAGCGCAGCCGCGACGCTTCGCGCCTTCTGCCGCCGCTTCCTCTCCCGCCTCTTGGCCGCCCTGGCTGCCTTTCCCGCCTTCCTCTTCTCCCCGGCCACTTGCCATTCGGCTTGAGCCGGGGGAGGAGCTGAAGGCGAGGAAGCCGGGGGGAGCTGCTGCCCAGACGGCGCAGGAGCCTTCGCCGTCCGCGCAGCAACCCCACCCTTCCTCTTCCTTCCCGGGGCCGGGTCCGGTTTTCCCGGCACCGGCTTCGCGGGTGCCAGCCCGGACCCTTTGTCCTGGCCGGACGACCCCGGTGTGGCAGCCACGGCGGCCGCGTACGACGCCGCCTTCTTGCCTGGAGCCTTCTCACTCGCCGCTAACGGGGGGCGCAGGACGATGCCCTCCAGGACGGAAAACCGCGCCTGGAAGGCAGCCATCTCCTGCCGCACCAGGTCCAGCACCTGGCCCTCTTGCGGCACGGGCTGGCTGTTCTCCCTGCGCCCCCCTTCAGGCGCCCCCTGTGGGCCGGCTCCCTGGAGCCTGGCCAGGTCTGCTCGGAGCCCCGCATTCTCCCTCTGGAGGCGCTCCGTGGCGGCAGCCAAGCGGGCGACCTCCGCCCGCAGCTTGGACATCTCGTCCCGCGGAGGCCCCCCTGGGTTACCCTCCGCTGCCGCCAGAATGGAGGCCATCGCCTCGCGTATGGCCTTGTTCTTGGAGGACAACTTCCTCTTCAAGGCCACATCGCGAAGCGCGGCCTCTACAACCTCCGCAAACCCGGCCCTCCGAACACGCTCCTGTCCGGAGTCATCCGGCTCACCGCCGGAGGACTCCGAACCAGGAGCCCTGCGACCGCCCTCTACGGGAGGTCGTCCGTCAGCGGCGAGCTCCTCGGCTCGCTGACCAGCCACCTTGGAGGCGGGCAATCTCCCCTTGCCTCCCTCTCGGCCCTTGCCCCGCCTGCTGGTGGGGATCTTGCGAGCAGAGGCCACCTCCTCGCTGCCAGACGACCCCCGGTCTTCCTCCGGTCTAGGCCGCTTGCGGAAGGACCTAGAGTCCTCCGCACCTGTCCCCGCCCCCTCGGGTCCAGAGCTTGCCGAGCTCACGGTCACCAGGTCGTCGGAGTCCAACTCGGACTCCGACTCTGCACCCGCGTGACGCTCAGGCAAGCCCTCTCTCCAACATGACGCGCCTCTTCTCGCGCTCTGCCCGACCGACGCTTTGTCGGGCGAGTTAAAACCAAACCCGATCAAGTCCTCGAAGGACGGCTTGGATCGGGGGCCTCCTCGGCCACTGTTGCCCTTGGCAAGCGGATGGTGGATAGCAGCGTTGCCCCCCCCAGAATACGAGGGGCTTGACGCATAAAGCGTGGCGGATTCCCGGACTGCTGTGCAGTCCGTACCGCCCTGGGGTAATATCTCTTTTTGGCTACTATCCATAATTTCCTTTTTGAGGGTGCGGTCCCTATCTCCCCTCCTCTCTCCCTCTCTCTCACTGCTTGCTCGCTGCCCTCACAGTCACGTCTGATGATCAGACGCGTACCAGAGAGCAGCGAGCAAGCCAATGAGACGCACACCGTCCGAGGACCCGAACACTGCTCAAGTCTCCGAACGGTGTGCCCCTCTTGTGTCTCTCTTGGTCTGGTCTCTCACTTGGGACCTTCCGGCATGAGTGGCTCTACCGGCAAAGCCCCCAAGATCATTGAGACACGCAAGCCCCACCACGACGACAACGTGGAGACACGGTTGGTGGGGCGACAGTGCTTCCTTAGGTGGATTTTGAGGTATGTACCTATGTATGAAAATTACTAATTAATTAATTTTTTACAGATTCCCTGGAGCCAGACGCGCGGGCGAGGTGTCAGGAGAAGCGTCTCGGCGCGGGCTAGCTAGCTGTGACGTTTTCGGGAATAAGGGTTGAACAAAATTTTTAGGGGTGGTCAAAAAACCAGTTTTTTCAGGCAAAAAACGTGTTTTCAGCGACCGGGAAGGGTTTCAATTCGCGCACAGCGCCGGGAACCCAAGGTTAGTATGGCGAAAACACGATTCCGCAAACAGAATGAAAATCTAATGAAGGGTTCCGTAGTTAGAACCAGGTAAGTATGAAGAATTTAGTGAAAAAGGGGTTGGTGCCAAAATTAAAACCACCCTTGCAGATTTGTCAAAAATATTGCGTCAATAAGTTACGGGACGCCTATTAAAGTTTTCTGGAACAGAAAACCGCTTCAAAAACGCAGTCCAGACGCCCAAGAAATTACGATTTTTGTTTCGACAGTGCTTCCTTAGGTGGATTTTGAGGTATGTACCTATGTATGAAAATTACTAATTAATTAATTTTTTACAGATTCCCTGGAGCCAGACGCGCGGGCGAGGTGTCAGGAGAAGCGTCTCGGCGCGGGCTAGCTAGCTGTGACGTTTTCGGGAATAAGGGTTGAACAAAATTTTTAGGGGTGGTCAAAAAACCAGTTTTTTCAGGCAAAAAACGTGTTTTCAGCGACCGGGAAGGGTTTCAATTCGCGCACAGCGCCGGGAACCCAAGGTTAGTATGGCGAAAACACGATTCCGCAAACAGAATGAAAATCTAATGAAGGGTTCCGTAGTTAGAACCAGGTAAGTATGAAGAATTTAGTGAAAAAGGGGTTGGTGCCAAAATTAAAACCACCCTTGCAGATTTGTCAAAAATATTGCGTCAATAAGTTACGGGACGCCTATTAAAGTTTTCTGGAACAGAAAACCGCTTCAAAAACGCAGTCCAGACGCCCAAGAAATTACGATTTTTGTTTCGACAGTGCTTCCTTAGGTGGATTTTGAGGTATGTACCTATGTATGAAAATTACTAATTAATTAATTTTTTACAGATTCCCTGGAGCCAGACGCGCGGGCGAGGTGTCAGGAGAAGCGTCTCGGCGCGGGCTAGCTAGCTGTGACGTTTTCGGGAATAAGGGTTGAACAAAATTTTTAGGGGTGGTCAAAAAACCAGTTTTTTCAGGCAAAAAACGTGTTTTCAGCGACCGGGAAGGGGTTTCAATTCGCGCACAGCGCCGGGAACCCAAGGTTAGTATGGCGAAAACACGATTCCGCAAACAGAATGAAAATCTAATGAAGGGTTCCGTAGTTAGAACCAGGTAAGTATGAAGAATTTAGTGAAAAAGGGGTTGGTGCCAAAATTAAAACCACCCTTGCAGATTTGTCAAAAATATTGCGTCAATAAGTTACGGGACGCCTATTAAAGTTTTCTGGAACAGAAAACCGCTTCAAAAACGCAGTCCAGACGCCCAAGAAATTACGATTTTTGTTTCGACAGTGCTTCCTTAGGTGGATTTTGAGGTATGTACCTATGTATGAAAATTACTAATTAATTAATTTTTTACAGATTCCCTGGAGCCAGACGCGCGGGCGAGGTGTCAGGAGAAGCGTCTCGGCGCGGGCTAGCTAGCTGTGACGTTTTCGGGAATAAGGGTTGAACAAAATTTTTAGGGGTGGTCAAAAAACCAGTTTTTTCAGGCAAAAAACGTGTTTTCAGCGACCGGGAAGGGTTTCAATTCGCGCACAGCGCCGGGAACCCAAGGTTAGTATGGCGAAAACACGATTCCGCAAACAGAATGAAAATCTAATGAAGGGTTCCGTAGTTAGAACCAGGTAAGTATGAAGAATTTAGTGAAAAAGGGGTTGGTGCCAAAATTAAAACCACCCTTGCAGATTTGTCAAAAATATTGCGTCAATAAGTTACGGGACGCCTATTAAAGTTTTCTGGAACAGAAAACCGCTTCAAAAACGCAGTCCAGACGCCCAAGAAATTACGATTTTTGTTTCGACAGTGCTTCCTTAGGTGGATTTTGAGGTATGTACCTATGTATGAAAATTACTAATTAATTAATTTTTTACAGATTCCCTGGAGCCAGACGCGCGGGCGAGGTGTCAGGAGAAGCGTCTCGGCGCGGGCTAGCTAGCTGTGACGTTTTCGGGAATAAGGGTTGAACAAAATTTTTAGGGGTGGTCAAAAAACCAGTTTTTTCAGGCAAAAAACGTGTTTTCAGCGACCGGGAAGGGTTTCAATTCGCGCACAGCGCCGGGAACCCAAGGTTAGTATGGCGAAAACACGATTCCGCAAACAGAATGAAAATCTAATGAAGGGTTCCGTAGTTAGAACCAGGTAAGTATGAAGAATTTAGTGAAAAAGGGGTTGGTGCCAAAATTAAAACCACCCTTGCAGATTTGTCAAAAATATTGCGTCAATAAGTTACGGGACGCCTATTAAAGTTTTCTGGAACAGAAAACCGCTTCAAAAACGCAGTCCAGACGCCCAAGAAATTACGATTTTTGTTTCGACAGTGCTTCCTTAGGTGGATTTTGAGGTATGTACCTATGTATGAAAATTACTAATTAATTAATTTTTTACAGATTCCCTGGAGCCAGACGCGCGGGCGAGGTGTCAGGAGAAGCGTCTCGGCGCGGGCTAGCTAGCTGTGACGTTTTCGGGAATAAGGGTTGAACAAAATTTTTAGGGGTGGTCAAAAAACCAGTTTTTTCAGGCAAAAAACGTGTTTTCAGCGACCGGAAGGGTTTCAATTCGCGCACAGCGCCGGGAACCCAAGGTTAGTATGGCGAAAACACGATTCCGCAAACAGAATGAAAATCTAATGAAGGGTTCCGTAGTTAGAACCAGGTAAGTATGAAGAATTTAGTGAAAAAGGGGTTGGTGCCAAAATTAAAACCACCCTTGCAGATTTGTCAAAAATATTGCGTCAATAAGTTACGGGACGCCTATTAAAGTTTTCTGGAACAGAAAACCGCTTCAAAAACGCAGTCCAGACGCCCAAGAAATTACGATTTTTGTTTCGACAGTGCTTCCTTAGGTGGATTTTGAGGTATGTACCTATGTATGAAAATTACTAATTAATTAATTTTTTACAGATTCCCTGGAGCCAGACGCGCGGGCGAGGTGTCAGGAGAAGCGTCTCGGCGCGGGCTAGCTAGCTGTGACGTTTTCGGGAATAAGGGTTGAACAAAATTTTTAGGGGTGGTCAAAAAACCAGTTTTTTCAGGCAAAAAACGTGTTTTCAGCGACCGGGAAGGGTTTCAATTCGCGCACAGCGCCGGGAACCCAAGGTTAGTATGGCGAAAACACGATTCCGCAAACAGAATGAAAATCTAATGAAGGGTTCCGTAGTTAGAACCAGGTAAGTATGAAGAATTTAGTGAAAAAGGGGTTGGTGCCAAAATTAAAACCACCCTTGCAGATTTGTCAAAAATATTGCGTCAATAAGTTACGGGACGCCTATTAAAGTTTTCTGGAACAGAAAACCGCTTCAAAAACGCAGTCCAGACGCCCAAGAAATTACGATTTTTGTTTCGACAGTGCTTCCTTAGGTGGATTTTGAGGTATGTACCTATGTATGAAAATTACTAATTAATTAATTTTTTACAGATTCCCTGGAGCCAGACGCGCGGGCGAGGTGTCAGGAGAAGCGTCTCGGCGCGGGCTAGCTAGCTGTGACGTTTTCGGGAATAAGGGTTGAACAAAATTTTTAGGGGTGGTCAAAAAACCAGTTTTTTCAGGCAAAAAACGTGTTTTCAGCGACCGGGAAGGGTTTCAATTCGCGCACAGCGCCGGGAACCCAAGGTTAGTATGGCGAAAACACGATTCCGCAAACAGAATGAAAATCTAATGAAGGGTTCCGTAGTTAGAACCAGGTAAGTATGAAGAATTTAGTGAAAAAGGGGTTGGTGCCAAAATTAAAACCACCCTTGCAGATTTGTCAAAAATATTGCGTCAATAAGTTACGGGACGCCTATTAAAGTTTTCTGGAACAGAAAACCGCTTCAAAAACGCAGTCCAGACGCCCAAGAAATTACGATTTTTGTTTCGACAGTGCTTCCTTAGGTGGATTTTGAGGTATGTACCTATGTATGAAAATTACTAATTAATTAATTTTTTACAGATTCCCTGGAGCCAGACGCGCGGGCGAGGTGTCAGGAGAAGCGTCTCGGCGCGGGCTAGCTAGCTGTGACGTTTTCGGGAATAAGGGTTGAACAAAATTTTTAGGGGTGGTCAAAAAACCAGTTTTTTCAGGCAAAAAACGTGTTTTCAGCGACCGGGAAGGGTTTCAATTCGCGCACAGCGCCGGGAACCCAAGGTTAGTATGGCGAAAACACGATTCCGCAAACAGAATGAAAATCTAATGAAGGGTTCCGTAGTTAGAACCAGGTAAGTATGAAGAATTTAGTGAAAAAGGGGTTGGTGCCAAAATTAAAACCACCCTTGCAGATTTGTCAAAAATATTGCGTCAATAAGTTAGGGGACGCCTATTAAAGTTTTCTGGAACAGAAAACCGCTTCAAAAACGCAGTCCAGACGCCCAAGAAATTACGATTTTTGTTTCGACAGTGCTTCCTTAGGTGGATTTTGAGGTATGTACCTATGTATGAAAATTACTAATTAATTAATTTTTTACAGATTCCCTGGAGCCAGACGCGCGGGCGAGGTGTCAGGAGAAGCGTCTCGGCGCGGGCTAGCTAGCTGTGACGTTTTCGGGAATAAGGGTTGAACAAAATTTTTAGGGGTGGTCAAAAAACCAGTTTTTTCAGGCAAAAAACGTGTTTTCAGCGACCGGGAAGGGTTTCAATTCGCGCACAGCGCCGGGAACCCAAGGTTAGTATGGCGAAAACACGATTCCGCAAACAGGAAGAAAATCAAATGAAGGGTTCCGTAGTTAGAACCAGGTAAGTATGAAGAATTTAGTGAAAAAGGGGTTGGTGCCAAAATTAAAACCACCCTTGCAGATTTGTCAAAAATATTGCGTCAATAAGTTAGGGGACGCCTATTAAAGTTTTCTGGAACAGAAAACCGCTTCAAAAACGCAGTCCAGACGCCCAAGAAATTACGATTTTTGTTTCGACAGTGCTTCCTTAGGTGGATTTTGAGGTATGTACCTATGTATGAAAATTACTAATTAATTAATTTTTTACAGATTCCCTGGAGCCAGACGCGCGGGCGAGGTGTCAGGAGAAGCGTCTCGGCGCGGGCTAGCTAGCTGTGACGTTTTCGGGAATAAGGGTTGAACAAAATTTTTAGGGGTGGTCAAAAAACCAGTTTTTTCAGGCAAAAAACGTGTTTTCAGCGACCGGGAAGGGTTTCAATTCGCGCACAGCGCCGGGAACCCAAGGTTAGTATGGCGAAAACACGATTCCGCAAACAGGAAGAAAATCAAATGAAGGGTTCCGTAGTTAGAACCAGGTAAGTATGAAGAATTTAGTGAAAAAGGGGTTGGTGCCAAAATTAAAACCACCCTTGCAGATTTGTCAAAAATATTGCGTCAATAAGTTAGGGGACGCCTATTAAAGTTTTCTGGAACAGAAAACCGCTTCAAAAACGCAGTCCAGACGCCCAAGAAATTACGATTTTTGTTTCGACAGTGCTTCCTTAGGTGGATTTTGAGGTATGTACCTATGTATGAAAATTACTAATTAATTAATTTTTTACAGATTCCCTGGAGCCAGACGCGCGGGCGAGGTGTCAGGAGAAGCGTCTCGGCGCGGGCTAGCTAGCTGTGACGTTTTCGGGAATAAGGGTTGAACAAAATTTTTAGGGGTGGTCAAAAAACCAGTTTTTTCAGGCAAAAAACGTGTTTTCAGCGACCGGGAAGGGTTTCAATTCGCGCACAGCGCCGGGAACCCAAGGTTAGTATGGCGAAAACACGATTCCGCAAACAGGAAGAAAATCAAATGAAGGGTTCCGTAGTTAGAACCAGGTAAGTATGAAGAATTTAGTGAAAAAGGGGTTGGTGCCAAAATTAAAACCACCCTTGCAGATTTGTCAAAAATATTGCGTCAATAAGTTAGGGGACGCCTATTAAAGTTTTCTGGAACAGAAAACCGCTTCAAAAACGCAGTCCAGACGCCCAAGAAATTACGATTTTTGTTTCGACAGTGCTTCCTTAGGTGGATTTTGAGGTATGTACCTATGTATGAAAATTACTAATTAATTAATTTTTTACAGATTCCCTGGAGCCAGACGCGCGGGCGAGGTGTCAGGAGAAGCGTCTCGGCGCGGGCTAGCTAGCTGTGACGTTTTCGGGAATAAGGGTTGAACAAAATTTTTAGGGGTGGTCAAAAAACCAGTTTTTTCAGGCAAAAAACGTGTTTTCAGCGACCGGGAAGGGTTTCAATTCGCGCACAGCGCCGGGAACCCAAGGTTAGTATGGCGAAAACACGATTCCGCAAACAGGAAGAAAATCAAATGAAGGGTTCCGTAGTTAGAACCAGGTAAGTATGAAGAATTTAGTGAAAAAGGGGTTGGTGCCAAAATTAAAACCACCCTTGCAGATTTGTCAAAAATATTGCGTCAATAAGTTAGGGGACGCCTATTAAAGTTTTCTGGAACAGAAAACCGCTTCAAAAACGCAGTCCAGACGCCCAAGAAATTACGATTTTTGTTTCGACAGTGCTTCCTTAGGTGGATTTTGAGGTATGTACCTATGTATGAAAATTACTAATTAATTAATTTTTTACAGATTCCCTGGAGCCAGACGCGCGGGCGAGGTGTCAGGAGAAGCGTCTCGGCGCGGGCTAGCTAGCTGTGACGTTTTCGGGAATAAGGGTTGAACAAAATTTTTAGGGGTGGTCAAAAAACCAGTTTTTTCAGGCAAAAAACGTGTTTTCAGCGACCGGGAAGGGTTTCAATTCGCGCACAGCGCCGGGAACCCAAGGTTAGTATGGCGAAAACACGATTCCGCAAACAGGAAGAAAATCAAATGAAGGGTTCCGTAGTTAGAACCAGGTAAGTATGAAGAATTTAGTGAAAAAGGGGTTGGTGCCAAAATTAAAACCACCCTTGCAGATTTGTCAAAAATATTGCGTCAATAAGTTAGGGGACGCCTATTAAAGTTTTCTGGAACAGAAAACCGCTTCAAAAACGCAGTCCAGACGCCCAAGAAATTACGATTTTTGTTTCGACAGTGCTTCCTTAGGTGGATTTTGAGGTATGTACCTATGTATGAAAATTACTAATTAATTAATTTTTTACAGATTCCCTGGAGCCAGACGCGCGGGCGAGGTGTCAGGAGAAGCGTCTCGGCGCGGGCTAGCTAGCTGTGACGTTTTCGGGAATAAGGGTTGAACAAAATTTTTAGGGGTGGTCAAAAAACCAGTTTTTTCAGGCAAAAAACGTGTTTTCAGCGACCGGGAAGGGTTTCAATTCGCGCACAGCGCCGGGAACCCAAGGTTAGTATGGCGAAAACACGATTCCGCAAACAGGAAGAAAATCAAATGAAGGGTTCCGTAGTTAGAACCAGGTAAGTATGAAGAATTTAGTGAAAAAGGGGTTGGTGCCAAAATTAAAACCACCCTTGCAGATTTGTCAAAAATATTGCGTCAATAAGTTAGGGGACGCCTATTAAAGTTTTCTGGAACAGAAAACCGCTTCAAAAACGCAGTCCAGACGCCCAAGAAATTACGATTTTTGTTTCGACAGTGCTTCCTTAGGTGGATTTTGAGGTATGTACCTATGTATGAAAATTACTAATTAATTAATTTTTTACAGATTCCCTGGAGCCAGACGCGCGGGCGAGGTGTCAGGAGAAGCGTCTCGGCGCGGGCTAGCTAGCTGTGACGTTTTCGGGAATAAGGGTTGAACAAAATTTTTAGGGGTGGTCAAAAAACCAGTTTTTTCAGGCAAAAAACGTGTTTTCAGCGACCGGGAAGGGTTTCAATTCGCGCACAGCGCCGGGAACCCAAGGTTAGTATGGCGAAAACACGATTCCGCAAACAGGAAGAAAATCAAATGAAGGGTTCCGTAGTTAGAACCAGGTAAGTATGAAGAATTTAGTGAAAAAGGGGTTGGTGCCAAAATTAAAACCACCCTTGCAGATTTGTCAAAAATATTGCGTCAATAAGTTAGGGGACGCCTATTAAAGTTTTCTGGAACAGAAAACCGCTTCAAAAACGCAGTCCAGACGCCCAAGAAATTACGATTTTTGTTTCGACAGTGCTTCCTTAGGTGGATTTTGAGGTATGTACCTATGTATGAAAATTACTAATTAATTAATTTTTTACAGATTCCCTGGAGCCAGACGCGCGGGCGAGGTGTCAGGAGAAGCGTCTCGGCGCGGGCTAGCTAGCTGTGACGTTTTCGGGAATAAGGGTTGAACAAAATTTTTAGGGGTGGTCAAAAAACCAGTTTTTTCAGGCAAAAAACGTGTTTTCAGCGACCGGGAAGGGTTTCAATTCGCGCACAGCGCCGGGAACCCAAGGTTAGTATGGCGAAAACACGATTCCGCAAACAGGAAGAAAATCTAATGAAGGGTTCCGTAGTTAGAACCAGGTAAGTATGAAGAATTTAGTGAAAAAGGGGTTGGTGCCAAAATTAAAACCACCCTTGCAGATTTGTCAAAAATATTGCGTCAATAAGTTACGGGACGCCTATTAAAGTTTTCTGGAACAGAAAACCGCTTCAAAAACGCAGTCCAGACGCCCAAGAAATTACGATTTTTGTTTCGACAGTGCTTCCTTAGGTGGATTTTGAGGTATGTACCTATGTATGAAAATTACTAATTAATTAATTTTTTACAGATTCCCTGGAGCCAGACGCGCGGGCGAGGTGTCAGGAGAAGCGTCTCGGCGCGGGCTAGCTAGCTGTGACGTTTTCGGGAATAAGGGTTGAACAAAATTTTTAGGGGTGGTCAAAAAACCAGTTTTTTCAGGCAAAAAACGTGTTTTCAGCGACCGGGAAGGGTTTCAATTCGCGCACAGCGCCGGGAACCCAAGGTTAGTATGGCGAAAACACGATTCCGCAAACAGAATGAAAATCTAATGAAGGGTTCCGTAGTTAGAACCAGGTAAGTATGAAGAATTTAGTGAAAAAGGGGTTGGTGCCAAAATTAAAACCACCCTTGCAGATTTGTCAAAAATATTGCGTCAATAAGTTACGGGACGCCTATTAAAGTTTTCTGGAACAGAAAACCGCTTCAAAAACGCAGTCCAGACGCCCAAGAAATTACGATTTTTGTTTCGACAGTGCTTCCTTAGGTGGATTTTGAGGTATGTACCTATGTATGAAAATTACTAATTAATTAATTTTTTACAGATTCCCTGGAGCCAGACGCGCGGGCGAGGTGTCAGGAGAAGCGTCTCGGCGCGGGCTAGCTAGCTGTGACGTTTTCGGGAATAAGGGTTGAACAAAATTTTTAGGGGTGGTCAAAAAACCAGTTTTTTCAGGCAAAAAACGTGTTTTCAGCGACCGGGAAGGGTTTCAATTCGCGCACAGCGCCGGGAACCCAAGGTTAGTATGGCGAAAACACGATTCCGCAAACAGAATGAAAATCTAATGAAGGGTTCCGTAGTTAGAACCAGGTAAGTATGAAGAATTTAGTGAAAAAGGGGTTGGTGCCAAAATTAAAACCACCCTTGCAGATTTGTCAAAAATATTGCGTCAATAAGTTACGGGACGCCTATTAAAGTTTTCTGGAACAGAAAACCGCTTCAAAAACGCAGTCCAGACGCCCAAGAAATTACGATTTTTGTTTCGACAGTGCTTCCTTAGGTGGATTTTGAGGTATGTACCTATGTATGAAAATTACTAATTAATTAATTTTTTACAGATTCCCTGGAGCCAGACGCGCGGGCGAGGTGTCAGGAGAAGCGTCTCGGCGCGGGCTAGCTAGCTGTGACGTTTTCGGGAATAAGGGTTGAACAAAATTTTTAGGGGTGGTCAAAAAACCAGTTTTTTCAGGCAAAAAACGTGTTTTCAGCGACCGGGAAGGGTTTCAATTCGCGCACAGCGCCGGGAACCCAAGGTTAGTATGGCGAAAACACGATTCCGCAAACAGAATGAAAATCTAATGAAGGGTTCCGTAGTTAGAACCAGGTAAGTATGAAGAATTTAGTGAAAAAGGGGTTGGTGCCAAAATTAAAACCACCCTTGCAGATTTGTCAAAAATATTGCGTCAATAAGTTACGGGACGCCTATTAAAGTTTTCTGGAACAGAAAACCGCTTCAAAAACGCAGTCCAGACGCCCAAGAAATTACGATTTTTGTTTCGACAGTGCTTCCTTAGGTGGATTTTGAGGTATGTACCTATGTATGAAAATTACTAATTAATTAATTTTTTACAGATTCCCTGGAGCCAGACGCGCGGGCGAGGTGTCAGGAGAAGCGTCTCGGCGCGGGCTAGCTAGCTGTGACGTTTTCGGGAATAAGGGTTGAACAAAATTTTTAGGGGTGGTCAAAAAACCAGTTTTTTCAGGCAAAAAACGTGTTTTCAGCGACCGGGAAGGGTTTCAATTCGCGCACAGCGCCGGGAACCCAAGGTTAGTATGGCGAAAACACGATTCCGCAAACAGAATGAAAATCTAATGAAGGGTTCCGTAGTTAGAACCAGGTAAGTATGAAGAATTTAGTGAAAAAGGGGTTGGTGCCAAAATTAAAACCACCCTTGCAGATTTGTCAAAAATATTGCGTCAATAAGTTACGGGACGCCTATTAAAGTTTTCTGGAACAGAAAACCGCTTCAAAAACGCAGTCCAGACGCCCAAGAAATTACGATTTTTGTTTCGACAGTGCTTCCTTAGGTGGATTTTGAGGTATGTACCTATGTATGAAAATTACTAATTAATTAATTTTTTACAGATTCCCTGGAGCCAGACGCGCGGGCGAGGTGTCAGGAGAAGCGTCCCGGCGCGGGCTAGCTAGCTGTGACGTTTTCGGGAATAAGGGTTGAACAAAATTTTTAGGGGTGGTCAAAAAACCAGTTTTTTCAGGCAAAAAACGTGTTTTCAGCGACCGGGAAGGGTTTCAATTCGCGCACAGCGCCGGGAACCCAAGGTTAGTATGGCGAAAACACGATTCCGCAAACAGAATGAAAATCTAATGAAGGGTTCCGTAGTTAGAACCAGGTAAGTATGAAGAATTTAGTGAAAAAGGGGTTGGTGCCAAAATTAAAACCACCCTTGCAGATTTGTCAAAAATATTGCGTCAATAAGTTACGGGACGCCTATTAAAGTTTTCTGGAACAGAAAACCGCTTCAAAAACGCAGTCCAGACGCCCAAGAAATTACG